>JABUQX010091700.1:15000-24123 GCA_015478945.1 Trachelipus rathkii | reverse complement strand
CCCACTGACTATTCAAGTCCTCTCTTACTTACTAAACTGCAAAATTAGAACACATTCTCTTTCTTCACATTCTATGAAATCTTCGTTCTGTGATTTGAAAGGTTTCACCATACCAATGACTTCATCTCAATTCGCAAGCACACAGTAATTAAACTTGCTTGATTACTTTTCTATCCTGAAGTTCAATCAGACTGTGCAGCTTCCTACTCGCCATTCTGATCGTCCTGTGAGAAGAACTAGACATTCTAGACTTTAATCCATCTAATCCCTTCTTAAACTCTTTCCTCCTTGGTTCCTCCGATCACCATTTTATCTCTGATCTTATTCTACCTCATCGAATCTTCTTCAACAGGAGATTAAACGCTTTGGGCATTTAGGTGCTACTAACTGGTCGGACTTGTGGTCGTACTTCTTTTATTTTCCATGGAATGACTATTGCTTCGGTGGGAGGGATCCCTTGGAGGGTGCTGAACTCATTACCGAGGTGATTCTCTCTAGCATGGAGGAATATATTTCAAACTCTTCTCCTTAAACTAAGTCCTTAAACCCTTGGTTTAACTCTTATACTGTCTTCAGGGGCTACCATCATCTTCAATCTCCAGAAATTCACGCAACTTATGTTTCATCCTAGAATTGTTCAAAATCTATTTTTTGTGGCAATAGAAATTCTTTTTTTCCGTAGAGAATGCAATAATCTTTCTGCTTTCTCTTCCTCTTTTCCTTCCCTTCGTTAGTATCCGACGACGACAAAACTGCCGTTTAACCTTCCTCTAAACCTGAACTCTTCTCTCAAACTTTCTCCTCTAATTCCGCCTTAGACGATTCCGGTGCTACTCCTCCTCCTCCACCCCCTCCATCTCATTTACGCATAATAATGCAATTTATTCTAAAGACGTTATTTCTGCTTTTTCTCTTGAGCTTTAAGTCACAGCCCATAATAAATCAGTCATTTACACATTCTCTCTCTCTCTCTCTCACACACACACACACACACAAACATTCTATAAATACTTTCATTACCTCTCTTCTCTTTTCATCGCCATTTATTCCCCTAACATTTCATATACCCAGACGAATCATAAAATTTCGCCGGAAGATACAAGGTCGCTTACGGCTGCCACGACCAGGTCCGAGGTACACATAAGAATTCTTTTGGCATAAATAAATAGTAACGGTCCCCAACTAAATACAACTGCTCTCCTTTTGTTCACCTACCTTCCGACAACAAGAACACACACGCAACCAGGAAACTCTTTCTCCCCCACACAGAAGAAAAGGGATAAAATGAAAAAAAAAACTTCAATTAATTTTTTCTGCAATAGTAGTAGTGGTTTATGGTCTGTATGGGACACAGTGAGTCTACTCCTGTGTAAGAGTGTGGATATGAACACAAGAGGGGCGAATCATTGGGCAATGGTTCCAGGGTCATGGATGACCCTACACCCCAAAAGTCCAAAGGAGCAATATCATGCTCGCATATCGCTACCTCTCTCTCTCTCTCTCTCTCTCTCTCTCTCTCCTTTCTCTCTCCTCCTCCCCCACACTAACTATATACTCTCTGCTACAAACCACACAAAAATCAGCGGTTATATCCCACTACACTATTGCAATCATACGCTATTCACTCACATCTACTATCCACTTCTAATATAGTTGACTACCGTTATAACACCTCAATGGCCTACCGTGCAACCGCCCTTATTACTGAACATTCCTAAATCCATTTAGTATATAGTATATACTTATATTATAATATATATATATAATATATATATATAAATATAGATATATTAAATATATATATATATATATATTATATTATATATAATATATATATATATATATATATATATATATAGATTATATATAGTATATAGGATATATAATATATATTATATAATATATATTATATATATATATATATCTTACTTACATCTTACATCCTCTCCCAAGTAAGGCTCACGAGCCTGTCAGTGGGGCAACCTCCCCTTCCATTGTGTTCTATCGATCACGATCCCATCGCCCCATCCAGCTCATCCATTGCAGGGCATCTGGGTGTCTCCTTAATGAGATCCTCCACTGTGCTCCTCCATCTCTTCCGCAGTTTCCTCTCGGAGCCTCACTCCCTACGCTCTCCACCTCCACCTCCTACTGGCAACTCTCTCTTCCTGCATCCCTCTCCAGTTGTGTGGTTGTCCCCACATCTTAGTCTGGCTACGTCACCTTATTCATCATGGGTTTTCACACCCACGCTCTCCCCACTGTCTCGTTTCTCACTCTGTCTCTCCTCGTCTTTTCAATCAACCGCTCTCAACACATTCATCTCCGCTGTCTGAAATTCTACTCTCCTCTCTCCCTGTCATGCTCCATGTATCTGCCCCATACAACAGTATGGTGTCAACACTCCCTCGATAATTGCCTGCTCTTCACCTCTTTGTTATATATTTATCTTTCAAGATTGGATATATACTGCCCTTACAGTCCTGCCATACTGCCCGTCAATCCTATCGTAGTTTCCTTTGCCCACACCCCCCTTCTCTTTCCAAATGTGTTTCCTAGAGTATAATCGTCCACATTTTAATCCCTCTACCGTTACCTCCACTATCAACTCCTCCTCCTCCTCCTCCTACTTACTATCATTATTCTGTTTTCTCCACAATCATATTTAATCCAGCTTCTCTCAATTTTTCTGCGAAACACCAGCCACCATTTGCCCTCAACTCTTCACCATCTCCACTCAAACGCCCCCAAATCATCTGCGTATTACCATGTATGTTTGTCTCCTCAATCTCCTCTAAAAACTCTCCTGTTACACCTCTCGATGCTGCTGTCCAAATTACGCTATAAACAGTATCGGCGACAACACACTATCCTGCCCTTACTCCAGTTTTTACCTCAAACCATTCCTCGTTTTATATCCTGTTCTTATGCTACTTAAGCTATTCGCCCATGTGTCTTTTTACTGTCTTTATATATATATATAATTATATATATTATATATATTATTATAATATATTATATAATATATATATCATATAATAATAATATATATAGTATATAATATATATATATATGGAGGCAATTGTAACATTTGTAATCCATAATGAATCCATGTTTCAATTATTAATGAACAAATTGAGCAGCGAATACTGTGATTATTGAAAGAATGAACCATGTTCATTTTTAAAAGAAGAATTCGTGTCCTCCTACACCCGATCATCTTTTAACACTTTTTCAATCTTCTTCTTAGTAATAAAAAATTAAATATGAAAAATTCAAAAAATTTTTAAATATAATTTTAGAAATCTGATAAAAATATATTAAAAATTTCAATCTCGGGTTGTTTTTTTATTTTTAATGATTTGCGCTTGATCAAACTTACAAGTAATGTGAAGGGAGAAACGCCTTATTTTCTTAATCAGTAATTTAAACAGTCCGTGGTTATTTATATATATACCACACACAAATATATATATATAATATATATATCTATATATATATATATATATATATATATATATTATATATAATATAATATATATATTATATATATATATATATATATACTATATATATATATATATATATATATATATAATATATATATATATATATATTCCTTGAGTATTTCATCCTAACATTTATTTATTTTTACCAAAATGAACCGATTCAAACGAAGCATAATTAGAGGAGCTGAAATTTTTTTAATTAGTGTTGCCTTTCTATATATTTATATATATAAGTTAGGTTAGGTTTAGGTTAGGTTATTTTTTATATAGAATTCGTAAAAGATTTTATATTAATTAGAAACTTAAGAAAAGTGTTCAAATCCGCTGTTCATTTGGTATAAAATGAATGTTAGTATGAATTATGAAGTACTAAGCTCAATATAATATAATATATATATATATATATAAATATTAACCTACGTAGGTCGAACTACTACTAAGTAGTATATGTATAATTAAACCTGCAACGATTCCAGGTGAGTTACTGAATGAAAATATAAGGTGATAGTAGAGAACTTAAGATATATTTTCCTAATGCCCTATACGAATGTTCTTCTCTCCTGATAATTAGTGAGCGCTTATAGTAGAGAAACAAGCTTCCATTCGAACACATGGAATTTGAGGTGATGAAATAGATTTAAGTATGAATGATAATGATGAAGATTATGAATACTGCTACATCCCATCGGCAATCACGGCCTCATACTTTTCAGCGGTTACCGATAGACTATCCTCCGAGTCAATAGCAAGATTCATTCCAAGATTAATAGTTAAGCTCAAACGTGAACTAACCGTACGCAATGCCTCACCCCCCAATTACTAGCACCTCGGAGAGATTAACAAGTGCCAGAAATTACGTTTAGAGGCTATTGGTGGATCTTACTTGCACAGAGGAACCTTAAAAGATTGATAAAGAGCTTTAATAGGATTGCACTGAAGAGGCAGAGGAACCTTAAGGGATCGAGAAAGAACTTTAATAACATTACACCGAGTAGGCAGAGGAAACTTAACAGATTGTCGACGAACCTGCTTCATAGACATTGTTGTTAGAGTGTCCATACGAAAAGAGGAAGGAAGGTTGATCAGTCGGGTTGATAACGAGCTGTTTCAAAGATCTTTGAGAATACTGAAAGTTTTGCGACTCCTCACCGCTACCTAGCCAATTCGAGCGTTGAGAGAAGCCCACACCTCATCAGTGTGTGTGTGTACAATGACTGTTTGAACACTCCCTAAACTTGAGTAATATAAGATATTTATCGTATAATGGCTATATCTTCTAATTATTAAGCTCGATAAGTCTTATAAACAATTTATTATCGAATCAATTTAGTTACTAAAGTTATAACTTTAGACAAAAATTTATTAGCGTTATCAAATATAATGTAATAATTATTGTAGTAACACTTTTATATTCTGTAACCGTTAGACGCTACACTTTTCGTGATAACTAAGCTCTTCAATGATTTTATCCAAAGCTTTTATTGCCATTGGTAATCTTTCTTTGATAGCACATTTAACTGTTATATCTATATAAAGAATGAACTTTATAAGAATACTTTAGTATATATATATATATATATATATAAGTAATAGGGCTTAGATACTATTGATTATCATCATCATCTTTATCAACTTTATCAATTATTTTCATTTTGAAATATCTTTTTCTTCTTGATATAATATTCTTGATAAAAACCCTATTAATACTAAATATTATATATTAATGGCCTATAATATGTTATTGCTAAGATATAGAGTGCCTAGTATAATTTAGTCTTTCTTGAGTATATTTAGATCTTTCAAGGTTAATATACTTATACCGCTTATAGTTAAGAATTGTAGTATATATAATCCAACGCAAATATCATAGCTATATATATTTCCAGATAAATCCTAGATAACAGTACAGTGATATTTTTCGTTACTTCTTTTCCATAATATTTCCATATGTAACGAGCGCGTGATGAGGCAAATAAATATCCTTTTATCTTTGCGTAAGCTATAATAGTTGTAGTAGTTCAACAGCTTCGTTTTAATTTCATTGTTAAATAGTATTCCTATTAAGAAGACTACAAATCATTTAATATTCATGCAAATGGTATACATATATACATTTGCTTTGTAATGTTATTAAGGTTTACAAACTTGACGTACATCTGAATTTATTAAAAAATATTTAATAACACAAATAAATATTTTCAATAAAAATAGAAAATTTAAAGTGATAACGAAACTTTAAAACGCTTTAAAATTCTCTTTTTTATTGGAGCACTATGTCAATGTTTTTTTCCGCATTTAAAATAGTGAACTTATAGATCAGCACAATTCTAGATCGAAGTTTATGTTTTTTCATTTAATCAATGTATATGCTTGAGGATATAAGTGATCTCACGCAATCATAGTATAGAATACTTTAGTGTGATAATGTATTAGAATAATAGTTCACATCTACACACGAGAGTACTTACATTATTACCCAACGCTTGTCATGAGCTTCAAAATTTACGTATTGTAACTATCCAACTCTTAATACTATTACTAAAAGTATACATACGTAACTCCAACTACCGACCTCCATCCTCTTCAAAATGTGCTATATACGATCACGTAATCTTCTACCGGACTCCTAGACTCCTAAACTAAACTTACTTAGTAATATTATATATATTAATGGACAAAGTTACTTAACGGCCTTTAATCATAGTGTGATATAATATAAAATAATATTCTTCTGCTTTATTATCATTTTTTTATACATCAATTTTAGGATTCAAGTTTAGAAAATATATATATATAAAATTGAAAAAGGTAATTAATTGATACTACTCCAATTGCTTCTCAAGACGAGAGACCTAATAACAAAAAATAAAATAATTTACAGAACCCATAACAAAAAATTAATATACAGTAAGTATGCTTATGTGAAGATTCGAGATAGTGCGTAGTGCACAGAATGGTAATTGGATTTGCGGCTCGTGATGAGAAAAATGCAATTGTTTACTTGTGTTCTTTTCTTGTCACTGCATTATAATGTCTTAGAATAATCCAGAGTATGTAGTAGCGTAAAGATGGAGTGTAGATATCCACTAACTTTATAAGTATTATCAAATATTAATACCCCACAAAAAGACATGTAGAACTACATCAAGAAAAAAAAAAAATAAATTAAAAAAAAAATATAAGAACGATTCGAACAAACACAAGAATAACATGATTGATTTACAAATGATGGGCAAAGTGAATATTGCTACTTAGTGCGTACTCATCTGGATACTGCATATTTAAACTCTCAGTTGCAGGAGCATAATAAAGAATTATAAAAAAATAGGGATGCTTTATCAAAAATTTATCAGCTGCATAAAACTTTGTGGAAAATATGTACTCCCCCTTAGAGGTCATGATGAAACTCAGACTTCCAGTTTTAAGGCTCACTTGAATAGCTCAATTACTTTTAAAGGAACTTCTAAATCTATACAAAACGAGCTTTAGAATCTTTGCTGGAAAACAAAAAAATAAGATCAAAGAAGAAGTAAAGGCAAGGCTTGACGTAATTTGGCATATATGGTATGATATATTCGTAAGGAAATCAAATGTAATTGTTTTAAGATATGAACAGCGCCAAGATAGAGCCTGTGGAAGATTTTGGGGGATTTTTTTTATCTTGTCAATCAAACCTCTCAGCTAGATATGTGGAGCATTTATTCAAAGTCTTAGTCCAACTCACTCCGGATAACTATAAATTGTGATAGTGACGAAAAAAAATTGTCATCCCCCTTGCTCACAAGCTTAATTTTATGCGTCTTACTCAAATGTATGACTTGTTTCACAAGCTTATTGCTCAAACTTATGATGGTGCAGCCGCTCTCAGTGGAGTAAATAAAGGCGGGCAGATCAGAATAAAGGAAGCATATAGTAATGCTTACTTTGTTCATTGCTATGCGCATCAAATAAACCTATTAATTGGAGCAAGTGATTTCCTAATGTTAGAGTATTTTTCAACAGCTTGTCTGGAATACAAAATTTTTTCTCAAGGTCCCCTCAAAGAATGAGTGCTTTGGAAAATGTTCCTGGTCGCCGAGTTCCCAGACCATCTTCTACCCATTGGAATTTCAAGAGTAGAACTGTTAACGCTGTTAAGGAAATGAAAGATCAAATAATTGAATGTTGCAGCATATTAGAAGCATCTAAATCAAGAGAAACTGGATCTGCAGCAGCAGGCATTAAGAGAGTTCTGAATGATTCCGAATTCGAATTTTGGTTGAAATTTTTCTCAAAAGTAATGCCTCATTTTGACATTATGTTTTCGCAGATTTCCGTATTCCCTTTAAAAGACAGTTTTCAAAGCTAAATAACTTTTTTGCAAGAGCGTTCTTAATCATGAAATTCAAAAAATAAGAGGATAATATATTAATATTCGTTTCTTTTTGAACGCAAAATAAAAAATCAGAAAAATTTTAACACTGATAGGATCAATTGGCCTGTGCAATAAGTCGTGTTCTTTTGACGTTTTTGATATGCAATGGTAGAGAAGTATGAGTATAACTTCACTATATTCTAAATCAAGAATTGTAAGCTGGGTCAGAACTGCCCCTATCATATATGAGACAAATTTCCCAAAAGGATTCTATGTTATGAGTATCACCACTCCCATATCATTTTTCGAGCAGATTGCACTCGATCAACTATTGCTGGCTTTACCCGAGTGTTGTGAAACCAAGAAAAACCGCTGAGAAACAGACTTTACCTTGTGTTTGTTATTCATAGAACAAAAATATGTCACCCACTCAAGAACCCTTATGAAATGTTAGCCATGGTAGCGATGAAATTTTAGATCAACACTTTCAAATATCACAGACTACTGCAAATTTTAATTACAACTCCGATGACGACGTCAGAAGCAGGAAAGATGTTTCTCGACCTTTTGAAGAGAATAAAAACTTTTTTACGTAGTACCATGGGCAACGAGAGATTGAATGCATTAACGATGCTTTCTATAGAAAGCCTAATGGTCTATAAAATACGGTGTATTTGATAAAAGTATCAGATTTTGAAACAATGAAAAAATGTACATAAACCGTTTTTCGACATCTAAAACTCGAAGAACAAATCTTATTTTTTTAAATAAGAATATCAGCAAACTTTCCAAAATAGAAAGATAAGTTTAAATGAAAATTTAACGGAAAATTAAGGAAGACTAACTTTACAACTCTCCTCCTTATATGGACTATAGCTTTATATAATAATAAAAATAACATATATATATATATATATTATATAAGTAGGTAGAACAAATCTAATTAGTATACATTAGTTTCTAAGTTAGTTATCTACATAAATGAAAATAAGCTATTCTTATTACCTATAGTATATATCCCATGAGCATAATTCTCATGTCTGATCAGTAGAAAATTTTTGGCGAATAGATGACTCAAGTCCCGTGAGTCGCGTAATATAGGGTCAAGTCACGTAGTGTAGATTGTTTACTCAACTCGAAGAGTATATAGAGCCAGTGAATTTATTAAAAAAGCAAGCACGTAATATCAATTTGAAATCAATTTTGCATATGAATTAAAGTCTTAATACACGTGTTCACATATACGAATAAGTAAGCGAC
>JABUQX010091700.1:0-10000 GCA_015478945.1 Trachelipus rathkii | reverse complement strand
ATATATCTTCTTCACTACTCCCTCAATCTCCATATCTCACTATGTGAATGATAGGATACAAAGCCTCCATAACTGTTTTACTCCTACGTATTCTTATCAATAGTTCTTACTCTCTGACAAATCTCCAAAGCTCACTTCCTCCCTCTATTTCGTAATCCAAAACATTCCCCCCAGATACTTGTATTTTCTCTACATTTTTAATCACCAGACACAAAAACACTAACCCTTCCACCATCACTAAACATCTTATTACTCCATCTCTTCTCTACTAACCCTATTCATAATTCTGTTTTATCTACGTTCATGCACAGGCCCGCCTTCTCTCAATTTACTATCAAAAGCCTCTACTAACCCACTCACTCTCATTCAGTTTATCTCCGTCTGTCCACTTACCAGCATCGCCAGGTCATCCGCATAAGCCTCACATCTCGCACTCCAAGTCCTCCACCCTCCTCCCTCCTCTGCCTAAATTAACCACATCCAATATATTAGCTATATATATATAATATATATATAACGTAAAATCAGTAAAATTTGAGCTGACAAACTGAATACAATACACTTCCCTACTTATCAAGTCCAGCTCCAACCTCAAAACCATTCTCGTATTTTCATATTCACTTCTTACAACATTTTGCATTTAATATTAACATACTCTTCAAAGCCTTTCTTAAGCTAACACCACTCCGTAATTCTCTCTCTAAAACCCGAACAATTTCTTCCCTTATAGGCTTACCTCGAAATCGAATGCCTTTCTCAACTAATATAAATGCAATTGTGATTAAGTACTTTGAGTGTGTATGTGCTATTACTACATATTTCCGGTTATTCATTTAACGCCCACACCGGACAACGGCGCGCAGCCCTACGGCCAGAGTTCCCAAAAAAAAAGTGAACTATTCAAACCTCCTGTGGTGCTTCTATTCCCGTTGTACCCAATGCATCCTGCTTCATCTCGTCCAGTTGCGAGTAAGAGTTCTGAAACAAATAGTGCCCTCATCTTATCCCCAGCAAGGTGCTCCTTTCATGAACTATTATGACCTACCGTTGCAAGGAGATGTGAACCGGAACCAAATGCCTCTGTAATTATTACATTCACCACATCTCCCTCCCTTAATCCGTTTTATATATTGAGCGATATAAATGCATGGTTTTACCCATCCCTCTGGAACCTCACTTTCTCTCCAGCACTGTTAGATTAAACTTCAACACTGTTTCCTTCACACACTCTCCTCCCTCTTTAATTAATTCTATGCAATCCATCTTTTCCCGGGGCCCTTCCATTATTCATTTTCCTTAAGGCCTTCTCCAGCTCTTCCCTGGTAATTACCCCAGTCTTTCTTCATATCTATCTCACTTCTATTAATTAATTTCGCTTCCTCCATATATACCTGAGCCGCTCTTCACCACACGAACACTTTTCCAAAATATTCTGGTCCATCGCGTCCATATTTTATGATTCATCGGTCTTATTAACGAACTTCTCCCTGTTCATCCTTTATGCTCGGCTAACTTGCTTTTCTGAGCTGAATCCGATAAGTCTTTGCTAAATCGAAGATTTTCTTCCTGCCTCCCCTCACGTCCTCCTCAGCTCCTCCGCTTTACAATTTTGCTGGCACTCCCATCTTTGCTCTGTCTTTCACACTCTTCCGCCGTGCTTTCTGGCCACCACATACAGAGCTCTTGACTGAGACCGTTCTGTTTCTTAGCCACTCTCTCATTTTTACTGTCTTTTCCTTGCAACCACTCCTCAACCTCTTTAATGTCCACCATCGGCTTATGTCTTTTGTCGCGTTCTCCTATCCATCTGTGTATCCGCTTTATCGGGTTTCTATCTAGCTCGCTTTCATCACTACATTCCGAATGTCATCCACTATATCCGCATTCATCATCTGTTCCATATTTACATTCAATCTTTCTTCATATTCTTTCCTCTTTCCCTGCTCTTTCAGACCTACATTTTATGAATGAGCCTCCTTTCTCCCCCGCCTGCAATCTTCCCGCCGTCCGATTGCTTAGAGATTCTGCCACAACAATTCTGTGATCAGAGTCCAAGACACTCCACGGAACCCGGCGCCCAACTCAGCCTTACACATCTTTGCACTATTCTTCCATATCTGATGAAATGACATAATTCATCCAATGACCGATTTATAAGGGCGGTGCAAAATTGGTCTGTGTTGCGTATTCCATCTGTGCGCTTTCACTGTAAACCTCTCGTGACTAGTCTACCTTTGCTGCGCGAGTATATATATATATATATTTATTTTCATATCCTTTCTCATGCAGCACAATCTATCAAGGCCTCTCCCTCTACGTCTCCTGACTCCTCTGCCATACGGCCCCATAATATTCCTCTCTCAACCCTCACTTCCTTTCGCCGGCGCCCACTCTTGCCATTAAAGTCTCCCATCAGCACAAATATCTCATTTCTCTTCTTCCATCTACAGCCCCTCTTCCATCATTTCCATAAATAAACTCTCTTTTTTCCTCCATTGTGTGCCCCTGCTTTGTGTGGTGCATACACCTGAAACCAGTATAATTTTTTCCTTTTCATCTTGAAAGGTATTCTTTAAGTTTAAAAAACAAAAAACAAAAACTATAACATAGAAAGTCTATTTTATTTTAATGTGCATGACATAAGCCTCTCATGACGTAGTACACTCCACACCCTGCCAAAAATGGTAACATCTTCGTTCCCACTATCCAGTACTCAAAATACACGTCTTCTCGTATACATCATCACTGCCTCCACACCTTTTTATACTCCTCTAACACAAATCCTCATATTACCCCCCCTCAAATCTCTCTGCCTTTCTCCTACTTCCACCTCCACCATCAATCTTATTCCGCTTTCCTCATGTCTCTATTACGTCTATCCTCCCCCTCCCTCCATTATAACCTAATCACATGATTTCCCTCCTCCACGCTTTCCACCTGATGATATCCAAATCACATTATAGAATGGTAGCACACTATAAACCTCTTGTTTCGACAGAATTTTCGTCTTATTCGTTTTCAAAAATCGCTATTTTTTAAGGGTCTGTTTCCAAAAAGGTTTATCTTGTGAAGGATATCCAATGAGTGTGTTTGTCGTCTCTCTCTATTAGATGTTATATTATGCCAAGCAGGTTCACTTCTATGGCACCGCGCGCTGCTAGCACTAGTCACTACGCTCCTAGCCACTTTAGCTCTCTGTATGGTCGTTAATCCAGGGTGATGAAATATCAGCGAAGAAGGTACGTGCGACCTATGGATTTTCAATCTACAATAACTCAATTATCTATAGTTCTTTTATCTCTCCGCGAATTCCTCCTCGAAGCTCCGTTTCCTATATGTGACTATATAGTATATATATATAATATATATATATATATATATAATAAATATATATATATATATATATATATATATATACTATATATATATATATTATATATATAATATATATATATATATATATATGTCAGCAGTTACATTGTTCGTATACAAGCTTGCAGACGTAAAATGATAACATAAAATTTAAAAAAAAATTCTAAGAGATATTCAGACCTGTGCAGTACTTATGTATAACTGCTCTTTTCTTAAAATGGCTTAAACTTTTGAATTAGCTACTTAAGTACGAAACTTACATTACTGGTTTGAAAAGTACTTAAGTACTTACTTTAAGTACACAAAAAAGAACGTTAATAGATACCGTATATCTATAAGTACATTTGCCACTTAAGTGTTGACCCAGCTTGTTATATATATATTAATAAATATTAATATATTTATATATAATATATTATATATACTATATATTATATTAATTATAATATATATATTTATAATATAAATATATTTATATATATATATAATTAATATATATATATATTATTATTCATATAGATATGTAGAAATATATATGTAAACTCACGTTATTAAATAAATTACATAGTATATATTATATATATATAGTAATATTATAATATATATATATATCTATATATATTATATATAATAATTAATATATATATAGTATATACTATATATATTAATTTATAATATATATATATTTATATATATAATAAATATATATATTATATATATATATTATATATATCTTATTTGGTATACTAGGCATTATACTATATTACTACACTATTCATCACTCATTGAGTAGTAAGAGCTAATAAGTACATTTTTATACTAGATATATATACTGCAACTTTTTTAACATATTAATAATATATATATATATATATATATATATATATATGAGGATGCGGAAAAGAATTGCTAACAACCCTTCATCAATAATAATAGATAATGAACGTTCAAATTCTCTACAATTACCCCATCCCAACTATCAATAGTGTATCATGCAATAGACTAAATATCGTAATAGTAGAAAAAAAAGCAACACTTGCTATGTGAAGGAGGTTGATGTCCCTTATGATGGGACCGTTTTACTTTGTGAGAGAGAGAAAGAAATTAAATACCAGACACTCAAACATCGGTAAAGTGATAGTGATACCGGTGGTCCTCGGCGCGTTGGGAACCGTAAAATCCAGTCTGATCGCCCACTTAGAAAGACTTCCGATCACTGTAGTAACATCGGAGGTGTATCTGGAGGTGGTGAGGAAGAGCCTTAGTATCATTAGGTTGTTGTTAGGTTTGTGATGAGAACAATATGCCAGCCTTTGGCTCGAGGTTCGAAGGTTGTGGGTGGGACTAAACCCTTTAAGGAGAGGAAAAAAAATAAAAAATACAAAATTAATATTAAAGTCAGAGCTAAGGGCAAGAAAACATAGTTGAAGCCAAAAAAACGTTTGCGATACCCAGTCGTCTTATATAGCTTTGGGATCATAGATTGGTAACAGCAAGATTTGGATCAACTTGACATTTCAACTAGAAAAATGTTGAATGCCCATAAGTTGATATATAGGAGATAAATACTGTCCTGAATGTACACAAGACCGGAAGAAGGGTGAATGGGAATGGAGGGGCTGGATCAGATGTACAAGAAAGAAAAAAATAGAAATGGGCGAGTACTTGGAAAGTGAGTGTGTCTACATAAATTTAGCAAACCAGACTCCACTTCCATAAAAAAAGGAAAGAGATTACATGCGGACACATATTGTAACAACAGATCAGGTCCAGAGATGGGAGGAAAAGCAAGATAAATGAGAATGAAATATCTAAAAGACAGAAACATATAAACCAACAGAAGATCGAAGCAATATAAAGAGTTATTTGTGGAAGTATATATTGGTGGCGATAAATCAGTAGAAATATTTAGTAAAGGCTTACTTAAAGCAAAAGAAGAAAGAATGATAATAACAGCGCAGGATCGTGCACTTAGAACAAGATGGCACAGGAAACACATTGAAAGAGAGAACATCAGTCACAGATTTAGAATATGTGAAGAGAACACCGAATATGTTTCTCACATCCTAGTAGGGTGTCAATTACTACTAAATCTCCATCTGTATACAGAAAGACAGGACCATTTGCAAATTAATACATTTCAAATTATGCCAGAAATATAACATCAGACTGGAAGTAACAAGTTATTAGAGATATAATCCCCCTGAAATAGAGGAAAATGAAGAGGTGCTGTTATTATGCGATTGCGTCATCCAAACCGATATAACAGTAACCCTTAAGACCTGAAATCGTATTAAAGGATAAGATGAAGCAGAAATATTTTATAATAGATTTGGAAGTTCCATTGGACAACAATTTAGTAGCTTATGAACGGGAAAAAGAATTAAAATAAGGACTTAAATGGAAAATAAGAAAAACGTGGGAAATCGATGACATAGTAGTGAACCCGATAGTGGTAGGATTTCTAGGCGTAGGAAAACAAAATCTTCTAGAACATCTAAAGAAGCTCCTAGTGTCGGTTACCCCTTTGGAATTAGGCGTAATGGTAGTAAGAAAAAGAGTTGCTATCCTAAGGTTTGTATTGGCACGTTAATAATAGAAAATAATAGGAATGGCCTTATGGTCAAGGTTTGACCACGGACACTTTTACAAAAAAACTCTCTCTCTCTCTCTCTATATATATATATATATATATATATATATATATATATATATATATATATATATATATATATATATATATATATATATATATATATATATATATATATATATATATATAATAGATTTGCCTATATTTGTCTACCGCACATGCTTCCAATGCTACCTGTCTTGAGGTTTTGCTTGCCATGCTTGCCAATTTATTCTGCAATAGTTCTAATTTCTCCTTTCCATCTTGTACGTTTCAGGCTTAATGGAACCCGATTTAATGTCTCCTTGTCGTTATTTGGTCTAACTATATTATCTATCCATCCCAATTACTGTGTGTGTAATTTCTGTTTGCAAACCTATCCAATTGTTCCTTTTTTCTGTCCCTTCGTGTAATTGTAAGCATATGTCCGTCTATATATCTTTGTGTGTTGTTTATAGTAATTTGTAATGCTCTCGAACTTGTTGTCTAAGTCTGACAGTTATATGTGTAACTTTGCAGGTTTAGGAAGCAACTGCTTTATAATTTCTCTTTAAATTAAATAGTACGGAGATTGATGTTTAAATCTACCCATAATTTTACGTTGTTTTCATTCTTTGCATGCAGATTTCATTTAGCTATTTCTCATCTGGAACATATAAGTTGCCAAAGGTAGGTGTATCATCAAATTGAAGTTGTTGACCATTATTTTTTCGTAGAACTATGCGCTCATTGAAGATTAATTTTCCACAAGTTTTAAATTCAATTATGTTACTTTGCTAGCTGTCTAGCTTCTCTATCATTCTTAGCAATTCAGCAGGATCTAGCATAAAATAAGTATCACACTATTTCAAAATCAAAATATGTAATAACATTATTTTTTGTTTTTTTTTCTTACCTTTTCAAAATCATGCATTTGATTTTAAGCTCGTTTTTACCTTACTTGGTATTAAGATTAATGACAATTTATTCGAAATGAAGAAAGGTTAAAGTTTGAGAAATGAAAGTCTGCTCTTCGACTACTAGTCAAATTGTGGTGATATTAAATTCTGGTCATTTTAAATCATAACACGCTCATTACTCATATTTCCTAACTGGGGTCCACATGGACCCCAGGGGATAAAATAATCTAATATCATAGAAAAGTCCAGCTTTTACTAACCTACAAATAAATATTTTAGTAATATTACATATGAGAATATGGGGTTCACATACGTAAAGTTAGGACTGAGGGGTCCACAATAAAAAAAAAAAAGTTGGGAAACCCTGCTCTAGAGTCTAGATTTTTACTGTACTAACAAAAGTAATAACTGTAAAGCCATTTGAAAGTCGTTGAGATAAACAGTATCGGAGTCTAGGTTGAGATCGTATTTGAATGTTTCTAAAACATTCGGAATCTGTACCGCATAATCCTAAATAGTTGAATTTATAATCACTTAATCCTTAAATACTTGAAGTCTGAAAAGGAGGAGTATTATCTAATATCCGGATTCAATCATGACCTTAGTTTAAAATGATAACTGTAGCTTTGTTCCTTGCAACAAAGTCTGCTATCCTTCAACGTTTTAAATCTAGTCATAATAACTCTTCTTTAGCCATGGCCATGTTTTACGCTTCCAAAAAAAAGACTAGTTTCGTAAACATTAAAAAAATTTTTTTTTATAGTTTCCTTTTAAAATTATTGTTATTATGCTATTTTAGTTGTATTTATTGCTTCATTTTCTGGCCTTGCATTTTAAAATAGGAAACCATGAAAATTTTGAACTGATCAAACCATCGTCCTCTCACGACAAGAGTTACATCTTCTGTTACATATTTGAACGGAATAATTGTACGAAGGAGGGGGGATGTTATCATAAATCTTCGCCTACTGTGATAACGTCAAACTTAGTACGAAGGGTCAAATTTTCCATTTTATATTTTTGTTTTTTCAATGCTAAATTTATTAACTATTCAAAAACATTTGAAAAGGAAAAGTTGAAAAATATTTTTGTTACTTCCTACCTCGTCAGAATCTTTAACCGGGACAAGGAACAAAGTCTAACACAAAATGAAAGGAACCAGACTAATTTTTCGCAAACAAAATTTTAGAAATCGGACGCGTGCTCACCTTTACGACTGGCAAAACGATTCCTTTATAATGTCGTACTCTGCATTCTGTGTTCGTAGAACATCCCAAATAAGTGCATAGCTCATGTGTTATGGGCCTAATATATATATATTATATATATATATATAGTATATAGTATATATATATATATAAATATAGTATATATATATATATATATATATATATATATATATATATATATATATATATATATATATATATATATTATATATATATATATATATATATATTATATATATATATATATATATATATATATATATATATATATATATATATATATATATATATATATATATATATATATATATTATATAAAAGCCCGATAGCTCAGTGGTAGAGCACGCTCCAACCAAAGCGAGAGAGACCCAGGTTTGTAACTTGTCGGGTGAGTGAATGCGAGTTATTCTCTCCTTGGGGTTGACTTCGTCCTGCTCGGACGTTAAATGAGCACACCTCCTCCTTGATTAGGGCTCTGCCCCTGTGAGTGACGGTGTTTATCTTTGTATTATATATATATATATATATATATATATATATATATATATATATATATATATATATATTTATATATATCCATATATTTTTTATGTATATATATATATATATGTTATACATCTTTAAACATGTATAATTATATTTATATAAATACGTATATATATATATATATATATATATATATATATATATATATATATATATATATATATATATATATATATATATATATATATATATATATATATATATATATATATATATATATATATATATATATACCTGTAAATAGAGTAGATATATCTATATATATTATATATATATATATATATATATATATATATATATATATATATATATATATATATATATATATATATATATATATAATATTATTCTTTCGGAAATCCCAAATTAAGGAAGAAAAGACAAAAATCGACAATTATTTTCCAAAATTACAAGAAATGTCAAAGAAATTATAAAGGCGAGTGGAAATGTGAATATAAAGGAACAAAAATTAATAGCTTTAGAGTCGGAAAAGATTTATTCGCCTGCAAGATATAAAGAAAACTGTCTTTGAGATATATATATATATATATATATATATATATATATATATATATATATATATATATATGTATATATATATATATATATATATATGAGTTATATATATATATATATATTTTTTTACGCAAGAGATAAAAAAAAATATATGTGTGTATATATATATATATATATATATATATATATATATATATATATATATATATATATATATATATATATATATATATGAGCATATATATATATATATATATATATATATATATATATATATATGAGTACTTCTGGGTCCTCTGCCGAACTTTCCCTTACGACAGATGGTGAAATTGATGCATGTTTTAAGGGGAAACACACTTACTCTTATTAATTAGAAAGGACACAGTAATGTTCAGTTAAAAATATTTTACGCTCAGATTTGATACTAATATAATTTCCAACAATATTAATTTTATGTCATTTTTTATACCTCATTCATGTTCGCATACCCAGTTAGCCCATACTATTAACAGGCCATATTTATATATATAAATCTCTCTCTATATATATATATATATATATATATATATATATATATATATATATATTTATATATATATATAAATATATATAAATATATACATTTATCTTTATAAATCACTTAATATATATATATAGGAAATATATATATATATATATATATATATATATATATATATATATATATATATATATATATATATATATATGAAGCGGTTAATGAAAAACGTGAAAGCGTCATGATAAAATGCGAATTATAAAATCGTTCCAACTGAACGAAGTACACG
>JABUQX010091698.1:17500-21300 GCA_015478945.1 Trachelipus rathkii | reverse complement strand
TTTTTGAGATTTTTAGATATTAAATATCTATTCTAGGTTTTTGGTCAATACTTTAGATACTATCCTAGATATATATTAGAGTTTGATCCTGGATCTCACAAATCACCCCTTACACTCTCTCTCCATAACAAAACCTCATCTTATCTTCGAAAGGTCTATTATTATATATGACAGGCATAAACTTAGTTTTACAAGGTAAGAGATAGAGGAGTGATTATGGTATATTGGGAGTCGGGTGTCCTAAAATTCATTAAACACCGTAAAACCATTATTTTAGATTTGAATATTAGGTATGTTTAGTTCTACTATTAGTAAATATACCTACAACCATACAATTGATAGTTGGAAACTAAGATAGGACAGGTTAAGTAAGAACAGTCAGATTAGAAAACAGCGAATCTTCTTGGGAGATGGGATGGGAAATACAAAAAATTATATTAGTATTATGGAATTTGTTATAATAAATAGATTTATTAAAATACTTTTCGTCGAAGTATTATCTTTTCGATAATAAGTTTATAAATTATACAAAACATTATCTTAAAGTAGAATTTTATGGTATGATTTAAGTAACCAACCATTCATAGAAATATTGCTATCCCCAAAAGTAATTGGGTATATTGGGGAAATTTTAATTTTGCTAGGAGCAATAGATAATACAACATCTAATATAAAAAACTGAATAAGTGTACTTACATTATTTAGTAATTACCTACGGATGTATTGTTGTTTTGAAAACTTCGGATGGAAACCGTCGGTAATGACTGCTGCTTGGCATCCAGAGACAACATCATCTAATATGAAACGCTCCCTCCTACTCCTTGCAAAACATCGCATAAAACCATGACATGAGTCAAGGTTTCGGAGAAAATATATGTAATGGGCTTAATAATTTTTCATATAAGAAGGGAATAGAGCATATATAAGTATTTTATTTCCTTTTTATATATCGTAATGTTATATAATATATATATATAATATATATATATATATATATATAGTAATAATATATAATATATATATATATTATATTATATATATATATATTATATATATTAATATATATATTATTTTACAATATATATACTGTAAAATTTATAATATATACATATATATCAGGTGGGTCAGGTGAGCCTAGGCTAAAAATAATTACTCATATGAAAGCATTACCATCTTGACTTAAGAATACAACGCAGTTTTTACGTTAACTTATCTTTGTCATGGGATAGGTAATTAAAGGAATTTTCTGACCATGGTTGGTGTGAGACTGACTTATATCTTTGACGATACACTTGACATGGTTGCCGAGTCTTTTAATCAATCTTCTCAATGTTAGATCCGGAAGTAAATGATTATCTTTAAGTGCTGTTGCTCCCAATACCACTGGGGCTAGCATCATTTCTCCGGGTATGATTATGAAATTTATGGGTGTAGTGGAGAAATCACTATCAAGGAAATGTAATGGAATGTCTATGTATGAATCGACGGAAACCGTGTGTTCATGTGTTAAGCCGCTGATGGCATTTAATTCAATGTCCTATAGAGGTTTTATAAGAGTCTAAGTTGGTTGGGGAATGGCTCCAAAGCTTAACAAAGCTAATGCTGGCACCAGTTGTAACAATACAATTTTTAAATTGAATGCTAATTTTTTTCAAAACTACGATATGTTAAACTTTGGTTTGTGGGTGAAAAACGTGTACAAATTGGACAGTTACAGTGCGTACATGACTGTGTAATTCTTTAGTAGTTTCAGTTAAAGTTACAGGAAGTGCTGTGTGTATTTCAGTGTTTCTGTAGTCAGAATTTAAGGAAGAAGACGTTTCTTTGGGTTGTGAATTGTAAGTGAATGATTCCATGTTCATGAATGGAAAACAGAATGAAAAATCTGTGTTGGACTTTGTCTCCACAGGTGGAATACTTACAACTGGTGAACTTAACGTTGTTAAAGAAGGACTATATGATTTTGGTAAACACAGGTTAGATACATTAGGATTAGGTACACAAGAGTTAGGTAAATTAGTAGTAGGTAAACCTTGGTTAGGTAAATTAGTGTTAGGTACACAAGGGTTAGGTACATTAGTATTAGGTAAATTTTGTTTAGGTAAACCTTGGTTAGGTAAATTGGAATTAGTATAACATTTTTTTGTCAAAATGGAATTAGTATCCTGAGAAGGTGAATGACTAAGGGACAACGGACACTCGTTCCGTGGACGTGGACTATGTTCCATTTTTGGAGAAGATTTTCCGTAATTTACATTTTTAGAAGAATGTTCAGGGGAAGACTTAGGAGTATGAGTGTTCGGAGAGTTTGGCGGCGTTTGTTGAGATGGAGGGTGTTGAGGACACTTCATCCCCGGGTGAGGACCTCCGCAAAAGGGACAAACAGCCTTGCGAACTTTCTGTGGGAAAGGTGTTGGAATAGATTTACGTGTTCTGCAGTCAGCTATAACGTGACCTTTCTTTTTGCAGTAGCTACAAATTTCCAGATATTTGTAGCATTCACGTATCTGATGACCGATCTTATTACAAAAATCACAGACGAGGGTCGTACGATCAACAGAATCTTGGTTAGGTCTTTTAGGAGTAAAAGCTCGATTATTTTCATGTGGGGAATTTTTATGAGGAAGATCGCGAAAAGGGTGACGACCACCGCGATTGTTTAAAGAAGAGTTGTGATATGTTATGTTCTTAGAAGAATGTGACTTTTTAGAAGAATTATGAGTGAAAACCTTAGAAGGGTAATTAGTATTTTGTGTGTTCTTTATTGAATGTTCTGTGTTCTGTGGATATATGAATGGGAAATTTGAAAAATCTTTGTTATGGGTGTCTAGGAACTCAGCATACCCCACGATATCTGACCAAGGAGTACGCCAATTTTTATTGAGTTCATACATTTTTATGTACTCTCTAACACCTTGTTCTATGTTTGTAGGAAGGCTACATAAAAATGCAGTTCGGAGAGATTCGTGTCCACTCATGTCTAGACCATGATGAGCATGACTAGCCAGACGTTCTAGTCTGTAGGCAAACAAACGAATACTCTCATTTTTGTAACGGCGGGCAGAATGGAATGTATGTAATAAGGATTCTTTCCTTTTTCTCTCTTCCTCCTCATACCATTGGATGAGGGTCTCTCGAACAGAGAAATAATCTCTATCATCCTTGGTGACAAGACGATAGACATTAAGGAAGTGACCGTCAAGTTGTCTGCCGAGTAAATTTAACCATTTGTGATAGGCTGTGGGATAATGAAGTTGGCAGTAAGCTTCAAAATCCGCTAAATAAGTGAGGAAATTATTACCAGTTTCTAGTTTATATGTCCCAGGGTCTACCCCTTTAAGATTATGTGAATTCTTGAGTAAGGAATTCAAGTGTAAGATGGCTTCTTCCATCCTATCGATTTTTTGTTTTATGATGGGACCTGAGTACATATCTGTGTTTGTTTTTGATCTTGAGTAAGAATTTCTGTGCAATGGGAAATTATGCTTAGTGTTACGTGGGTACGACTTTGATTTATGCGGCATGTGTGGAGGATTTGAACGATGTGAATCCTCAAAATTTGTAATTAAATTGTATGAAGAATTGTGTGATGGGTGAAGACCATGTAATGTCTGTGAATGTTGTGATGGGTGAGGACCAATTTGGGAATCAATACCTTTGGGATACCTAGTCAAAGCTATGGCCTGTTCATGGTCAGCAGGTCTTTGAAAATTATGGTTAAAGGTGAGCAAATCCCTATCTGAATCTAAAAGAGTAGTTTCCTCATGAATGGGAAAATCAATCAAATTAGTGGTAGGGAT
>JABUQX010091698.1:5000-12500 GCA_015478945.1 Trachelipus rathkii | reverse complement strand
CTCCTAAACGCAACTTGTTCTTTCACCCATCAGTCCCTCAGTCACTCGGACGCACTCTTTCGACCAAAATACCAGCCATATACCTTCCCATTCACACTCAAAAACTTATATCCCAATAACACATCAAGTTCCCCTTATCATCCTTACCCTTATATAAGGCCTTAAGGGTAATCGCTCTCCGTCATCCCTTGGAACTATACCTCCATAAACGCTTTATTACACAGTTTCCAAATCCAATCAATCACCATCTCGCCCCCGCTCTTGATCATTTCACTATAATTTCATCTATTACCTGTAGATTACCATTCTTCAAGTTCTCACTCTAACCCATTACCTTCCTCCTTACTAATTAACCTCATTCCCCAAAATACCTATTCCTTCTCGCACATCAAAACCCACACACATTCACTAACACCCCATCATTACTGTAATATTGTGCAGATTTTGAAGTTTCTTTCCATACTCCCCTCACATCCATTTCATCATTACAAAGCACCATCCCTATTCATTATGCTAAGCAGATTCCCCTTATCTCATTCTTAACCCCTTTCGCGCTCCTTCCAGAAGAGCTTCCTATTCCCTTTTATGTCCTCATTCATCCTCCGTCCAAACTGTTCCTTTACCTCTTGTTTTCTCCTACGTATGCACTTTTAGTATTCTTTTTTTCCTCCTTATATAATTCCAAGCATATTTCTTTTGAAACTTCATCATTTGCTTTTAGTACATTCAACCACGCTTCTTTTTTACCTTTAACCGCTTTTATCACCTCTTCATTCCACCATTCGCTGTTAAACATTCTTACTCCTACTTTAGCACATCCACACACTTTCCTTTGCACTACTAAACAATTGCTTCCTCAATTGCCCCCAGATTTGTTCAGTTTTAAACTCGTTCACATTCAACCGATTTACCAGAGCGAGCGCTCTTACATACTTATCCTTATTGTCTTGTTCACTTAACTTTCTCACTCTTAATTTTACCTACTTCCTTTCGTATCACCTTCCTCCCCATCGAACCCCCCACTTAACTTAATTTTACATAGAACAATATAATGATCGATAATCCCATCCTAAACCCTCACTGATTTAACATTTTTTCCCAAAAATACCTAACATCCAACACATCCTTCAACATCTCCTTCTTCACAACACAAAATCAATCATACTTTTCACTTCGATTACAATCTCTACCTACACCAACTCTATTTATACTTATGGATACTCTTGTGTTTAAAGAAAGTATTACTTACACACATACCTCTCTCTTCACAGAAATCAATCACCTTCCTACCATTCTCATTTTCTCCCGACAGCCCAAAACCACCTGTTATACCGTCCCATTTTCGATCCACCTATTCAACCATTCAGGTCCCCAAACACTATCAATCTGAAGCTCCCACTCACCCCATCCAAAAAAAAAAAACATCATTCAGATATCCCAAAAAAAATCGTACTCTCTTCAACGTTTCCCTCAGATGGACCATACGTCACAGGCCACACATACCTTGACCTTTTCAACTTAAATTTAATCATTAGGAATTCTTAGGATTCACATACCACAAGTCTACCATAGCTTTTGTACACAGGGCACTCATCAAAAATTGGCAACTTCCTCTCTCCCTCTCTCATTCATTCCACACCAGCACACACAGCATTTTCCACCACCACACCACTCATTTTCACCGTTCCTTTCATCTTTGTTTCAAGTCACAGCGAGCAAATCAAATTTACCCTTTCTAAATACATCCATCACCTCTCTCCTCTTCTCCTCAACATTTATTCCTCTGACATTCCAGTGTACCCATACGATTCATACAATTTTGCCGAAAATTATAAGGTCGCTTACGACGATCACGACCATTTCCGAGCGTGGCATCAGCATTCCTAGCAAGAGATAGGTGGTAGTGGGCAGCCAACCAAATACCACCGTCCCTTAGTCGACTTCTACGACACGCAGGACATCCGAATTTGGGCAATTCTTTCTCCCCCACACACAGGAATATGAGTAGTAGGATGTCTGTTAAGGTGTTATCTAGGAGAGGGGGTGTTTTTGTACTTTAATCATGTGATTATGATATGTGGATAAATGGTGGTTTTAGTAATATTTTGCCTGGAGGATGAGTGTGTAAAAGAATAGTGAACGCAAAAACTTAAGAGCACCATTAAAATGGGCAGGTAATTCATCGCTTCGAGTAATAATAATACTATATATATATATATATATATATATATATATATAATATATATATATATATATATATATATATATATATATATATATATATATATATATATATATATATATATATATATATATATATATATATATATATTATATAACATTATATATAAACAAAACCAAGTTCTAGTATGCGTTCCCCTCTCTCTCCCATCTTAGCTAACATTTTTATGGAACTCATTGAACTTTATCACATTCTTCCCCACCCCCTTCTCTCCAATACCAAATGGTTTAGATATGTTGACGACGTTTTTGCTGCCGTCCCTCTCAACACCAATCATATTGACATACTTAATCTCATTAACAACATACATCCCAACATAAATTTCACCTTTGAACTTCCAGTTAATAATTCCCTCCTTTCCTTGACACCTTAATGACTTGGTCTCCTAACAACAACATTCAATTCTCGGTCTACAGAAAACCTACTGCCAACCCCAATTATATACACTGGTTCTCTTCGCACCCTCTCAAAACTAAAATTGGTACACTATCCTCTCTCTTTCTTAGAGCCCTTAGAATTTGTTCCCTTCTTTCCTTCAATCTGAATTCAATCTTATTTCCTCCACCTTCATAAAACTTTCCTACCCTTATTATATTATAAATTCTGCCCTTCGTAAAGCTAAAAACACTTTCTACTCCAACCCTATTATACCAGAAAAATTTATTACTTCATACCTTCCTTTACCTATTTCTACTGATTCCCTTACTCACAAATCATACCCAAAACATAACCCTTTTCATCTGTTCTAATACTCTCCCTTTAAAAGATTATTAAACCTACATCTCAAACAAAAACACTAAAACACTCTTCAATGTGTCTATTTAAAAATCCCCTGCACTGAATTGTCACCAAAACTATACATTGGAGTAACTCACGAATTTTTTTTCGCCGTAATTACAACATAATATGACCTCCAAATAGAAACCCCCAAGTCTGACCTTACTTCTACACAGAAACTTCCCACAATCACAACATTAATACCAATCACATGACACCCATTATAATCGAAAACTTACACCTAAGAAAATTCACTGAATCCTTTTGCATAAATAACTCTAACAATTTTAATATACAAAAAAACGACTTTCAAATAGATCCCATCATGAACAACATTCTACACTACTCACCTTTTTTTCAAAAAATTAAAACCCAAAACTTCTTCATATTTATATTATTATTTTAATTTTTACATTACTTTAGTAATTTTAGTATTATTTATTTTAATTTACAAATAACTGCATCTGAAAGAGGGTCTAATCAGACCGAAAGCTCATGCCTTTAATTTATTATGAAAAGGATTTATTTACTATCTCAATGTTTTGATTTTGTCTCCTTTTGAATTGTTGTAATCTTCTAGAATTTATACTTAAGGCTTCAATATATATTTATTATATATAATATATATATTTGTATATATAATATATATATATATATATATATATATATATATATATATATATATATATATATATATATATATATATATGGAAACGAAGGGGATTTGGTGGATTGTATGATTTCAGATTTTTCAAAGGATACCATTGTCGTTAGTTAGATTTCTAACACAAATATCCTAAAATTCATCTATGACAACACTAATACTACTGTAATATTAAATTGAAATTAACATTATTAATCACCTCATTTCTCTACCAACCTCCACTTATTATCTCTACATCTATTATTACAACTTTAACTTAAAACATTCTGACAAAAAAAATGTACAATACACCAACAAAAATACTGTTGCTAGGTTGATTGTATTATTCAAATATAACTTTAAATCATTATTCATCACAAAGCCATTTTCTAAAACTTCTGTTAACAAAAATAAGAAAGAAACAATACAAGTATATACAATAACATTTAAATTGTGGCTTCACATAAACAACTAAATTGAATACAGTTTATATGTCTTTAAAACAATTGGGGAAATCGATCATTTTAAAAAAAGGCTTTGAATATTCTTAAAATGAAATACTGCGTCAGCCTTCAATGATTTTGCAGAACATTTCATATTCCTTTATTGCCTGAATATTCATTAATATAGTTTATAAATATTAATAGTTAACATAAAACATATAACTCAAAATATGATTTTTTTTAATTTTATTATTCTGAATGCTATTTAGCCATATAGTATGATAAAATAAAGAAATATTTAATATCTTTCCATAGATTCCAAAGTAACCGGGAATTTTGTTAATTATTCTGAATGCTATGCATTGCCCCATATAGTATGATAAAATAAAGAAATATTTAATATCTTTCCATAGAATGTAAATGTGAATTTAAATGCCAATTAACAGTTATTAAATTCAAGGAAGTGAAATTATAATAATAACAAGAAAAGCATAGATACTTTATTTATATTAATAAATACTACTTAATGTTTATATTGAACAGAAATGGATTTATAATAATAATTAATAATATAATAATAATAATAATAATATAATAATAATAATTAATAATAATAATAATAATAATTAATAATAAGAAAAACATAATACTTTATTTACTTTAAATATTTCTACTTCATGTTTCTATAGAACAGAAATGGATTTATAATAAAGTGTTTGAATGCTCTGACTATTATTATTCTTTCCAGAGAGTGACTATGACAAATTTGTTTTTTGCCTTACGACTCTGTATAAATTATATATTATATTCTGTTCAAACTTTCTCAGCTAAATAATAATTATTGTCATAGCAAAGAATTAGAATGATCGAGAAACAGATATTTAGTTGTGGCAAATTGTTATAATATATATATATATAATAATATATAATATATATATAGATATATATAATATATTATATATAATATAAATATATATATATATATATATAATATATAATATATATATATATAATATATATATATAGGCTATTTATAAGATGTTGACTCCAGGAACGAAAATCAAATAAAAAATGTAACTTAATTCCCATGATTTGACGTTAAAAAAATTATTTATATATGGATTTTCATTCGTATTTTAAGTAATTTTAACAAAACTTAAAAAGTAATACAATTCAAATAAAAAGTATCGCACACCTATAGTCTTAAAAAAATGAGTAGCTTAGGCCGTTCTGGCTATTTATTTTAGTTTAAATTTGATGCAATGTATACGTAAAGTTTGTAGAAACACCCTTGACAATAATAAATTGATATTTATTTTTATATATTTTATGTTTTGATCCGGGGTGGCCTTCGGCCCCCCCCCTTCTTATATCATCCCCCCGTCCCCCGCAGAGCGGGGTGCCCCGCTCTCAAGCTCGCGGGTCTGGGGGGGAGTTTTTTGGTTAAAAAAAATACCCATAAATTATAATTAGTAATCGAAATCAAAAAAATTTTAATTTTTAAAAAATGGGGGGGGGAAAAAAACTTTAATGTATAAAAAAAGAAATTCCTGATAAATAATAATAGTAATAATAAAGAGAATAATAAATAATAATAATAATAATACGGTGCATTAAATAATAATATATAATAAAATAATAATAATAATAATAATAATAATAATAAAATCTTGTTAATTTCTTAAAAATGAAAAAATGCAAATAACGCTAATAAATAATAGAAATTGCAGCAATAAAGAAAAGGCCCGAAATTCGTTGTTTTCTTATCGAAAATTTTCCCCGTATAAACGGAGTCAACATCTTGATAAATTCCATAATATATATTATATATTATATATATATATAATATATATATATAGATATATATATATATATATATAATATATTATATAATATAATAGATATATATATATATATATATATATTATATATATATATTATAATACTTGATATATATACTTACTTACTTACTTACTTCTGCCCCGGCCCAGCCTTAATGGAGGCCACACGTGCTTCCAGAAGCCGGCTTGGGGCCCCCCCCCCGGGCCCCTTTTCGGGCGGTTCCACAGGTCAAGGAAAGAGGTTATAGAGAAATCGGTGCGGGGGGCGTCGAGAGCAGGGCACCTCAGAAGAAGGTGCTCTATTGTGTCTTGGGCATTGTGACATCTAGCGCAAGAGGGGGAGGTGACGTTGTCTAGTTTGAATCTGAATTTATAAGCATGGCCCCGGGTGGTGACCTGATCTGCTCCGAGCGAGGTGCGATTTGGCCTCTTCGGACAGCGTTCTTCTTCTAGGGGGAGCAGTTTGGGGCGGGGTTTAGCAATTGTTATTTGGAGCGGTTTAGCAGGTATGGACTGTTAGATGTGTATGGATATGTTGTAATCCATTGACCTATTTGGAGGGAGGAGAATTATGTGTTATGTGTTGTAATGAATTGATGCTGGTGAAGAAGGGGGGGATTTTAGTCTTTGTCGGGGTGGGTGGGAGAGATTTGAGTGGCAAGGGGGGCATGGATTACGTGATTTCTGATTAGAATTGAAAATTCTCCCACCATCTCCAAGTGTGGTGGAGATGGGCTAGGATGGAAGTTCATCGTGTAAATGTTGGATGGGTTGGTTTTTGTGCAGCCTGTGATAATTCTGAGGGCTGTTTTTTGAGAGATTTGTAATTTATTTGTGTTCGATTTTGAGAGCGCTGGAACATGCTGTGAGGCATAGTTTAAGTTGTTCTGAGGAGCTGTTTATAAGTTTGTGGTGAGTGTGTGTTTCCTGTCGCTGAAGTTGTGTTGAGAGATGGTTCGGAGGGTGTTTAGTTTTCGTTGGGTTGAGGAAGTGATTTGGTCGATGTGGGGGGGAAAACGTCATGTGTGTGTCATAGGTAAGTCCTAGTATTTTGGGGGTTTTGTTTAACGGAAGGAGGTTGTTGTTCAGGGTGATTATAGGATGAGGATTGGTGGGTCAGTGGTTTAAAGGGTGATGGAGGATTTAAAAGGGGGATGCTGTCATTCTGTTGGAGCTTAACCAATTTTCTAATAGATGTAAAATTCTTGGGCTATTGTTGCATTTGTGGCTATGTTTTACGTCTGGGTGTTGGGAAATAAGACTGATGTCGTTCTGCGTAAGTTATAAGTTTGGTGGATTGGTGAGTTGGGATAGGTAAATCTGCTGTGAAAAAGTTAAACAAAAAAGGAGAGAGAATTGCGCCCTGTGGGACGCCATTTTGTAATTTTTGATGCGAATGGGAGAGGTTGTTTTTGTATAAGACCTTAGCGAAGCGGTTGGTGAGGAAAATTGGAGAGCCATTTTTGTCATTATTTTCTCTAAGGGGGAGTGGAGGATTTTTGAATAAGGATGTGTGTGGGGACGATATCGAATGCTTTATTTATGTCTATTGCA
>JABUQX010091697.1:0-30000 GCA_015478945.1 Trachelipus rathkii | reverse complement strand
ATTCACAGCGCGGGCATAGCCCTATTCCAAGAGGGAACTTATCTAGGTATTTCTCCTAGGATCCGAACTAGGATTCGAACCCGCGATCTTGCCCTTGCGACTCCGTCGCTCTACCGTTTGAGCCACGATATATTTATATTTATATATATTATATATATATAATATATTATAAATATATATATATATAATATAATATAATATTATACTTATATATAGTATATATATATATATATAATATATGGGAATAAGTTTATTGAGTGTGTAGAAGATATATCTGGTATTTTTGGTCGAAAGAGTGCTTTGAGTGACTGAAGGACTGATTGGTGAAGAACTAGGTGCGTTTAGAGTGAGGTAGAGGATGTGTGGAATCAAATCTTTACATTGAAAACAAATGATTGAGGAAATAAAAAGGGGGAAGAAGGGAGGGAAAAAATTAAAAATTGTTATTTTTTAGGTTTTAGTGATTTGCAACAGGCGTATGATAGAGTTAATAAGGAAGCTCTATGGCAGGTTTAGTGATATATGGTGTTTGTGATAGGCTTCTGAATGGAACAAAAGTATGTATGACGATATTAGTGAAGCTGATTGTATATAAGAATAAATGGTGTCATGGGTGATTGTTTAGGATTAATAGCGGAGTGAGAGAGGCATGGTTGTGTTATGTCTCCTTGGTTATTCAATTTGTATATGAGATGGGTTATGAAAGAATTGAGTTGGGGATGCAGGAAAGTGGTGATTAGAATTGATGGAGAATGGAATGAGTGGAGGGTGCCCTACCTATTATATGCCGATGATTCGGTTCTGTTGTGGCGAAATCTGAGAGAGTGTTGATGAGGATTGGTTAGAGAGATTTGGCAGGTGTGTAAAAGGAGGGGTTTGAAAGTAAACGTAGATAAAAGTTAGGGTTATGTTGTGAGTGCAGGACAGTCCTCCTCCTCAGTGTGGGAATTATTTGATGTGGAGCAGTGGAACCAAGTGTGAGTTTAAATTATTTAGGGTCATGTGTTGGATGAGAAGGAACGGATGTGCAGAGGTGTAGTAGAAAGTTGTGAAGGCAAGAAGGTTGCTGCGTGCAATTAAAATCGTTGGTGAATGTAAAGGGACTAAAAGTCTTGAGTGCGCTAGGGTCTTACAGGAGCGGTATGTTGTTACCTGTGTTATTGTATAGTAGTGAGACTATGGTCTGGAATAGAAGTATAGATCTAAGTTCAATGTGTTCAGATGAAATTAGGGGCGTGTTAGGTTGAGAAGAATTGATAAGTGAGAAATGAACGTATTAGAGAGTTGTGTGTGTGAAGAAAAGGGTAAATGAGAGAATAAATGAAAGTATGTATTGAGTATGGTTTCGGTTCATTGTGGGATATGATGAATGGATAGTCGGTATGGTTAACCAGATGTATAATGCGAGTTTGTTGGGAACGACGCTGGAGACCGAAGAAGAAAGTGGATATGCATCGGTTGAACGAATGTCCTGAAGGAGAGAAATGTGAGTTTGCAGAGGCGAGAATAAAGGTGCATAAGAAGAGTGAATGGCGGGTTTTGTATGGGGGCATGGTTAGTGAGGCCCACCTGGCTTATATGTTTATGACCCTTTACATTGACGATTTCTACCATAGTGAGGTCCGTCGCAGTCCCGTGAGGCTCTAGGTGGATTTTCTGTCTGTGACGAGTTCTCACTTAAATTAATGCGCTACAGAGGAGGCGGAAGGCGGGCTTCCTTTCGACTTTTGTTCATATTCTTCTTATGCTTTTTTTTTCGATGATGACACGCGCCTTACCCCAGTCTTGGGAAGAGGAAGATAAAGATAGAAGAAGATATATTGATATATTATATAAATATATAATATATATATATATATATTATATATATTATATATTATATATAATATATTATAATATATATATATATTATATATTATAATATAATAGTATATATATATATTATATATATATATATATATATTATATAATATATATATATATATATATTCCACAGGATGATTGATTCCTTATTATGGGGTCATGGTCTTGGTATAAAACTATGAAACGAACTTGCTCCGCCATCAACCGGGATATGTCGGAGCCAGCCCCAACATTAGTGTGTCAACAAGGAGTCCCGGTTAGTCATCTTTAATAATTCTTCTTCATTCCCCTTATTTTTCAAATTAACTTATCTTATCATCTTTCAATCCCCTTCCACCACCAAGTTTCTTATCTAGAGTTAGTAACTGAGTTTTGTGTTCCCCTACTTCTTATTTATACTCTAGAAATGCTCATGCATGCCTCGGAATTTCGGTGCATGCTTTTACACCCTATCCTCAGTATAGGATACAAGGGGACGGGTGATATATTATATATATATATATATATATATATATATATATATATATATATATATATATATATTATATATATATATATATAATATATATATATATATATATATATATATATATATATATAAATATATATATATATATATATATTATATATATATAATATATATATATATATATATATATATAATTATATAATATATAAATACATATACTAGAAAAATCAAGACTTACTAGTAGTAAAATCCTCCTCTTTTCTTCTTTTCCCAAATAAATGAGAAGTGTTGCAATCAATAGAGTCCACTCCTTTATATCGTATTTAAATTTTTTATTCCTTCGGAAACAAGGATACTCTCACACGATATAAAAACGATTTTTACCTGTTAATTTTATTAATTATTATAATATATATATTATATATATATATATATATATATATATAATATTATATATATATATATATATAATATATATATATATATATATATATATTAATATATCATTACTAACACCATTTATCCACATCGATCATATACACATGATTAAAGTACACACCCCACTTTCTAATAACACCTTACAGACATCGCCTCGACTACTCAATATCACTGGTGCGGGAGAAAGATCTCCCACCATCGTAATTGTCCTGGTGTCGTAGAAGTCGATAAGGGCGGTGGTAGTTGGAGTTGGCTGCCCATTACCAACCTATCTCTTGCTAGGAATGCTGATGCATGCCTCGAAGATGGTCGTGATCGCCGTAAAACGACCTTCTACTTTCGGCGAAATTGATGATCGTATGGTACAGGAATGTCAGAAGGAATAAATCCTTTGAGGAGAAGAGGCAGAGGAGGTGATGGATGTAATTTAGAAAGCGCAAATTTGATTTGCTCCTGTGACTGAAACAACAGATGAAAGGAAAGGTGAAATTGATGTTTGATGTGAAATGTCGTGCGTGCTGTGCTGGAAGAGAATTAGAGAGAGGAAGAATAAATTCAACTTTGATGAGTGACCTGTGGTACAAGGCTATGGTAGACTTTGTGTGGGTGAGTCCTAGAATTCTAATGGTTTAAATTTAAGTTTGAAAATGGTCAAGGTTGTGTGGTTGGTGACGTATGGTCCATCTCAGGGAAACGTTGAAGAGAGTTCGATTTTTTTGGATAATTTGAATGATGTCTGGATGGGGTGAGTAGGAGGTTCAGATTGGATAGTGTTTGGGGGACCTGAATGGTTGCATAGGTGATCAAAAGAGGATTGGTATAACAGGTGGTTTTGGGTGGGGGAGAAAATGAGATGTAGAAGTATTGCATTTCTGTGAAGAGAAGGTATGTGTAGTACGTTAATACTTTCTTTTAAAACACAAGAGTATCCATAATATACTAGAGTTGGTTAGGTAGAGTGGATATCGAAGTGAAAATATGATATTGATTTTTGTGTTGGTGAAGAAGAGATGTTGAAGTATGGTTGGATGTTAAGATCCAGTGAGGGGTTTAGGAATGGATTATCGGATCATTATGTTGTCTAGTAAATTAAGTTCAGTGGGTCTTGGATGGAGAGAAGTGAACGAAGGAAGTAGGTAAAATAAGAGGAGAAGTTAAGTGAGCAAGAGAAAAAGGATAAGTATGTAAGAGCGCTCGCTAGTAAATCGGCTGAATGTGAACAAGTTTGATACTGAACAAATCTGGGGGCAAATGAAGGGAGCGATTGTTAGTAGTGCAAAGGAAGTGTGTGGATGTGCTAAAGTAGGGAATAAGAATGTTACAGCAATGGTTGGAATGAAGAGGTGATGAAAGCGGTTAAAGGTAAAAAAGTATGCGTGTGTTTAATGTACTTAAAAGCAAATATGAGTTTCAAAAGAAGATGCTGACATTATATAAGGATGGAAAAAGGAATAAAAAGTGTATACGTAGGAGAAAACAAGAGGTAACTATGAACAGTTTGGAAGGATGATGAATGAGGACACAAGGAAAGTAGGAAGCTCTACTGAAGGACAGCGAAAGTTAAGAATTAATAAGTGGAATCTGCTTAAATAAGAATAGGGATGGTGCTTTTTGTAACTGATGAAATGGAATGTGAGGGAGTGTGGAAAAACACTTCGAAAAATTGCACAATATTAACAGCTAATATGAGGTGTTAGTGAATAGTGGTGGTTTGGATGTGCAAGAAGAAAGTATATATTGGGGCATGAGGTTATTAGTAAGGAGACGATAATGGGCTAGGAGGAGAAAGTTGTAAGAACGTGAATTGCAGGATAGACTGAATTACTAGTGAAATGATCAAGAGCGGAGCGAGATGGTATTGATTGATTTGATTGTGTAATAAAAGCGTTATGGAGCGGTATATTCCAAGGATTGTAGGAGAGCGTAATAGTACCTGATAAGGTAAGAGAAAAGGACTGGAAAAATTATAGGGGAATAAGTTCTATTGAGTGTTGTAGGAAGTATATGCTGGCTTATTTGTCGAAAGAGTTGCGTCGCAGTGACTGAGGACTGATTGATGAAGAACAAGTTGCGTTTAGGAGTGGTAGAGGATGTGTGGATCATATCTTTACATTGAAACAAATGATTTGAGAAAAGAAGGGAGAAGAAGAATAAATTATATTTAGTTTTATGCAATTTAACAACGGCGTATGATAGAGTTAATAGGGAAAGTTTATGGCAGGTGTTAGTGATATGGTTTGTGTAGGCTTCTGGAATGAATCAAAAGTATGTATGACATTGAAGCGTTGTAAGAATAAATGCGTGTTCAATGTGATTGTTTTAATATTAATAGCGAGTGAGACAGGGTTGTGTTAGGTCTCCTTGGTTATTCAAGTATATGGATGGCGTTATGAAAGAATTCGAGGTCGGGATGGCAAGGCAAATGTGGTTTAGAATGATGGAGAATGGAGAGAGGTGAGGGTGCCCTACCTATTATGCGATGATTTGGTTCTGTGTGGCGAGTCTGAGAGAGTTTAGAGGATTGGTGGAGAGATTTGGCAGGGTATGTAAAGGAGGGGTTTGAAAGTAAAACGTAATAAGAGTAGGTTATGGTGTGAGTGAGGACGTCCTCAGTGTGAAGTCATGTTAGATGGAGAGCAGCTGGGGCAAGTGTCTGAGTTTAAATATTTAGGTATGTGTTGATGAGAGGGAACGGATGATGCAGGTGTAGTAGGAAAGTGTAAATGCCAGGAAGGTGGCTGGTGCAATTAATCGTTGGTTGATGTACAAGGACTAAGTCTTGAGGCGCTAGAAGTCTTACATGAGGCAGTTGTTACCTGTGTTATTCTATGGTAGTGAGACTATGGTCTGGAATAAGAAGTATAGATCTAAAGTTCAATGTGTTCAGTTGGACAATCTTAGGGGCAGGCTAGGTGTGAAAAGAATTAATAAGGAGGAATGAACGTATTAAGAGAGTCGTGTGGTGTGAAGAAAGGGTAAATGAGAGAATAAAATGAAAGTTATTTTGAGATGGTTGGTCATGTGGAAAGGCATGAATGAAAGTCGGTTGTTAAGCGGATTGATAGTGAGAGTTTGTTTTGGAACCGACCGGCTGGGGACGAAGAAAAAGTGGATTGAGTCGTGAAACGAATGTCTGAAGGAGAGAAAATGTGAGTTTGCAGAGGCGAGAATAAAGGTGCGTGATATTGAGAGAATGGCGGATTTTGTTATGGGCATGGTGTGGTCCACCGCTGGCCAGGCGACTGAAACCCTACATTGGACGAATACCATAGTAGGGTCCGTCGCGGTCTCCATGATGCTCTAGTGGATTTTCTGTCTGTAGACGACTCCACTAATTAATGGTACAAAGGGGGCGTTAGGCTGGGCTTTCTTTTTGACGTTTGTCATGTTCTCCTATGCTTTTCTTTTCCGAGGCTTGTACAGCACCTTACCCCAATCCTTGGGGCAAAGAGGAAGGTGAAGAAGAAAGAAAGAAAATATATATATATAATATTATTATAATATATATATATATATTATATATAATATATAATAATATATAATATATATATATAATATATTATATATGTAGTATATATATATTATATATATAATATATATATATATATATATATATATATATATACGTCATATATATAATATATTATATATATATATATATAGATATAATATATAATTATAATATATATATATATATATATATATAATATATATATATATATATAATACTATATATATATATATTATATATATGATTATATAATATATATATATATATATATTATATATATATATATATATATAAGGAGATATTGATCATGCATTCATGATGTCAATTGGCTTCGCTAGTTTGATTTTGGTAATGTTTATATTGGGAAATGTTTTTATAATACAGTCTGGACGTTTGTAACCATTTTTGATCCAGCCTGTGATAATACAATCTTATTCATCTTATCAATTCAATTATAGAAAACCTTTGTGTACCATTTATAGATACTATACCAGTCTTTCTTTTCTTTTAGTATCTCTTGCTATGATAATAATTGTATATTTTAAAAATAAAATAATATATAAAAAAGCATAGCCAGAAGCACAGAGGTTATATATGGAATAGTGCTCAAAGATCACACCTTGACGAAATTGTAAAGCCTATTTAGCTGGTTTCAAGGTTAGTGATATCATTTACCACCTTATTTAAGCTTATGATTATAATTTTAATAAGGATATTGTACTGATATTAAGATAGTAAACTTTGTTACAGTTTACTATCTTGTTGCTTGCTGGAAGGCCATTGACATCCTTATTGTTCCCATCTGTGAAACCCCTCGTGGATATATCAGGGTAGGTTTCTTATCCTACATAGATTTATATTGTTGTACCTTAGTTGTCAGATATATAAATAGTAAAATCCAAATACCAATTACTGTTATTTAACAGGGTTCTATTTTGGGATTCATCCTGAATCCATCATCTTCTGATTGTGTGCTGATTCTGTTTTGGGGCTTCATTCCTGAATCCGATTTCTGTTCCAGGGATTCAATCCTGAATCCGTCCTTTAAGCTGATACTCTTGAGTGAGATTCCTTAGTGAATCTTTTCTCGGTGCTATTTTGAAGTTGGAATTCATCCTGAATCTTTCTTCTTGGAGTTGTTTCGGAGTTGTGGTTCGTTGGATCCTTCTCCCTGCCAATTCTAACGTTGGGGTTCGGCCTGATTCTTTCCTCCTTAATAGTACTTCAGCATAGTTGTATTCTCCTGAATCATACTCACCACTTGGAACTATTCTCCAGTCAAATTCAGTTAAGTCATCATTTATTCACAATTGTTGAGTCTGGATTTCTTATTCCCTTGATTTTATGCATGAGCAATATTTGGAAGCGTTCGGTTTCCACTCTCGTATCTGATCCTAGAGCTGTCTGTGCTCGTGTACATATTTTACACATTGGAACCTTTAACTTTTACTCCAACGTGTATTTATTGATTTTATTAAACCAATTCTTTGATTAATATTGTTGGGGTTGGATTTGTGTTAGCTATTAACTTTTTATAACACAAACATCCCACCATATATTCTGAGCGATTTATTAAAGATAAAACTTTTCTATGGAGTGTCACTATCCTTCATATTGATTCTTTATTGATATTATTATTCTTAATCTTCGAGACCTCTATCGGGTTAACCTTCGAGAAAGCTCCGGGAAACTAGTTAAATAGTTCTACATCTTTCTTTGGGTAAAATCTTAGCTTAGTATCAACATTTTTATATGTTATCAACCGTCACAATCCTCCTCGAATAGTCATTCAAGTCAGCAGGCCTACGGAGTCCTGAAGACTAACTTCCTCCGTTACGGAGAAAATCTAATCTGCTCCGTATTACCCCTGATGGTGTCAGGTGGTTGCTGTGCTGACTAGACATTCAAACCACTATCTTTGAACATCACAAACCTAACATTGACGTAATCATCTATAAATCGACATTCGTAATCTAAAAATTCTTCAACTTATCTACAAGAAAGAGTGAGAGAGGTACCTCACCGTCGGGTCACACTTGTTGATCCAGCCGTTACTTACCTTCCGCCACATTAAAATAAATTAAGTGGCGCGCCGAACAGGACTTGTTTTGAAGTTCCTTGCGCTTGCGTGCACTAGATAGTGACTCTCGCTCACCATCGCATATTGTTTTTGAAAAATCATCGCAATTCTCTTCAGTATTTCAAGAAAATCCTTCTTCTTATGTACTTATAGTGGACATATCGAGAGTTAGTTAGTAATAACCCCCCCCCCCCCCCAACGCCACGCATAGTAATAACCCTCCATTACTTTGAAATTCTTTATGAAACTTACAAAATAAAAATTCACGAAAAAATTCAACCAAAGACTTGGATACGAGCATAAATGCTGATAGCCAAGAAGCTGTGGACTTTGATCCCTCTCTTGCAGCTTGTGCATTAGATCCACGTGTAGAACAACGTCTCCGTGATGATAGTAATAAAAATAACAGCATGAATGTAGGAATGAATGTGGAAAATGAAAACAGGGTAGAAATTGTCAACGCTGACAAACCCAAATCTGACTATCTTTAGCTCCTAACTCTGACAAACCTTTCACTGAGCCTGAGATGAGTACTTTATTAACTAAACTCCATAAACAGGTGTTAAGTGAAAGGCAATTGGCTCAAGTAAACGATACAGTCGGTAAGGTTGAACACAGAACGTTCCATGATCAAGGTCAAGGTATTCCACCTAATTTCGATTCCCATTATGTGCATATGCCTAAAAATACCACTTCTTTCTATGATCGTGAGTATAAACCTTCCTTAGTTTCCCAATCTCAACCACGATCAACGCCTTTTCTACATAATCCACCCAGTTATGTAGAAAATCCTAGAAATCAAATTCTTTCTAATCCTAATCTTCATTCTAATCCTAATCTTATTCCTAATCCTAATCTTATTCCTAATCCTAATCTTATGCCTACTCATAATTTTCTTCCTAAACCTCAACTTCTTCCTAATCCCAATCTTCGTCATGATTCTATACCCCCAGTAAATTACTTCACCCAACCTAAGTCTCTCTTTAGAACTCCCGATATGGGCAGAGACAATAGAGATTCTCTATCCCCTATCCATAGAGGAGAGGCTGACTTTTCTGGAAAGTATAATAAATTACTACAGCCTCAACGAGAACAAATTCCCTTAAATCAATATCCGGAGCACCAGATGTTTTCGACTGATTCTCAGTCGCATTCTGGTTATATTCCACAAGGATATTCCCAACGACTGCCTATGCGTCGTATTCCTGACGACGATGAACCTTCAATGTATTCAGGACCAACACATGAAAAAAGAGACTTACATGCTGGATTGAAAGCCATTGTGCTTCTTACCAAGTTATCAAGAACTCTCAGAAGCTTAAGGTCGTGGATCCTGGAAAGGTTTAATATGAATCGGAAACAAGATCTCTTAGTCTACCTGGCTGATTTTGAGGCTTATTGTAGTTTACACTACCCTAATGCCCATCACCAATGGTTAAGACTGCTTGGCCGACAGCTAGAAGGCAAATTTTTGAATATATACCGAGAGATCATCAAAGACAACCGTGAATACTTCTCTGTACGGGATAATCTTGTGTGTTGGTATCGTGATGAAGAACGAAAGAAAAAAGAATACAGAATACAGAAGTATCATGCCGCTCACCGATACCCTAACGAGAGCATCAAAATGTTCGCCCTTCGGTTAGAGCGCCTAGCTAGTCAAGCATACCTGGAGTACGATATGAGAGATACAATGATTCCTTAGAATACTTTTCTCTGAGTTCATCCATATATTTGAACACATTCGTCCGTCAATATATTAAAAATGATGGAGTTGGACGGGTATAGTGCTCCCTGGGAAAATATAGTGAATTTTGCGGACTCCTTAGATAGCGAGAATATCGCTTTCCCGAATTCCATTTCCCAAACTAATCCACTGGAGATCGACAAATCGACTTATGCCCAAAAGACCGCGATGAAAGTGAACCTAGACGAATCTTTGGAATCCGTTATCCGGATAAATACTGCACCCCCCGGATGGACTGAGGTTTTACATCAAAACGTCAAACAACAAAAACCTAAATCCAACAATGATCATCGGCCGGCTCCTAAGAAGAAAAGTAGTCCGCAAGAACGAAATAATGGTAGTCGATACTATCGTGACTCCACCAATAGTTACAAGAACCATGATAGTACAGTTCGTCCTGACCGTAATTCAACTTCTCGTCCTAAGCCTGATGAAAGGAGAAAGGTTTTGTGTAACTACTGCGAAAAAACAGGTCACTCCATGGAAGAGTGTTACAAATATCTGGGAGTATGCAGTTATTGCAAAAAGAAAGGTCACATCAGGGCCAATTGTCGATCTAGGAAGTCTCCTTCCTCTTCTTCTCCGAATATTAGAAAAGTAGTCTGTCCCTTCTGCGGTGGTCCTCACGCTGGGATGAGGTGTTCCCTTAGTGCTCCTCCCCAGTCCCATAATCATGACCACGAGCCTTCTTCCCTTAGAACTGTTCCCTTTGAAAAAGTATATTCCCGGTCGTATTCTTCAAATCAATCGACCAATCACAGGCCTCCATCGTCCAACCAAGTGGAACCATCCCTACCTGCAAGTAAAAATTTAAACCCTTGCGCTAATGATGAGGTGCGGTATGATCCCCCTTTAAACTCCTGGTCTCCCCGGACTTGAGTCCTCTGGTGGAGAATAACCCTTTAATCGACTCAGTCAATGATGATGGAGGCATAGAAAATTTTAAAACCTCTAAAATTATTCCCGAGAAATCTTCTGAACGACCTCCCTTAGAAATACCTAAACCCTTAGAAAATCCCTTACGGACGATGGTAATCCATTGTACTCCTTTCAAGGAGGACCCTCTGATTGTTTCAGTCGCTTTGGTTCCCAACAGCTCTGGCTTCTACGGTTGTATGGTAGACAGTGGAGCTGGAATTAGTTTAATTAGCACTGAAATCACCGAGGCGTACATGAAGAACTTGCCCTTACGGCCCTCTGTAGATATAAAAGTTAATGCCATCAGTGGTCTGGTCCGTGAACATTCAGTACCTATTGACTTCTATGCTGAATGTAACTTGCACTTCCCTGACAGTGATTATGTATCTAAACCCGTCATTTTGTTGGTAGTTCCCCAGGAATTTATGCCAGCTCCGCTAGTTTTAGGGGCTGTCGCTTTAAAAGAAAATGACCTTCTCCCAGACTTAACTACGCGGGAATTAGTACATAGATCTAATGATTGTATAGAATTCGTAGCTAAGGATGAGAGTCTAAACATCCCCTTTTATAAATGCGTCACGGTTAATTCCATAAATGTTCCCCCGTTTTCCTGTCAGATGGTGGATGTAAGTTGTCCTTCATCTGAAATCTCTGCCTTGGTAGGTTTTCAATCAGAGCCAATGGGATCCGTTGTACCAATTCCTGGTGTATTGGATTTGCGAGATTCGTGTAAGATCGCTCTATTTAATCCTTCCGATACACCTCATTATGTTAGGAAGGGATCACTGTAGTAGTAGTTGTGTTCTGGAAGAAGAAGAGATTCTTCAAATTAATACTAGGCCAGTAGAGGCGAATTCCGAAATCAACTTTAAAGCAGACGTATGGTCCCCCACTAAGTTGGAGGAGGAGTTTTGCTTTGCGGATATTCCTATCTCTGACCTCGAAAAGAAACGATTAATCGCAGTTATTAAAACATAAATCGGCTCTCAGTTTCGGTGACCACGACGTTGGAGTGGCTACTAATATCACACACAATATCGAGGTAGAAACTGGTCGACCTGTGAGATTACCAGTACGTCGTTTCCAGGGTCCCTTGGCTCAAGAAATAGAAAAACAATGTCATGAACTGTTGGAGCAGGATATTATTAGACCTAGTAAATCCCCTTATTCGGCTCCTGTGGTTCCTGTCCGAAAACCTGACGGTAAGTTGCGTTTATGCATAGACTACCGGAAATTAAATAGTGTTACTAAGACAGATTCCTTCCCCTTACCTAACCTAATAGATATGATTTATAATATGTATGGTAATAAATATTTTACAACCATTGATCTGGTCCGTGGTTATTATCAGGTGGCCATGGAACCCGAAAGTGTTGAAAAAACGCTTTTCCACTTCCATTTGCCCAGTATTGAGGTATTTAAGAATGCCCTTTGTGTTAAAAAAATGGATCCAGCAACATTTCAACGTGAATGATGCTGCGTTACGAGAATTTACCATGGGTCCCAAGGTTATGATAATACTAGATGATATTATTATCCTCAGTCAAGACATAGAGGATCATCTAGTTACCTTGGATGTGTCCTTGCTGCATTAGAGAAAAATGGGTATAAACTTAAACCCAGTAAAACCAGGCTTTGCCGTACTGAGGTGGAGTTCTTGGGTCACCAAATATCACAGACTGGTATACTTCCCCTTCAGAAAAATCTCAAAGGGGCGTTAGAATTTCCCGTCCCGACTTCGGTAAAACAATTACGCCAGTTTCTGGGAATGGTAAATTTTTATAGGCGACATATTCCCAACTGTTCTCAAATCAGTAAGCCTTTATCATGCCAGACTGGTGGTAGATCCATTAAATGGACGCCGGAGTGTCAGCAGGCCTTTGATCAACTTAAGGAGGCCTTAGTAAATCCCACATTGTTAGGGTTCCCCGATTATAGTCCAGAGGTTTCTCCCATGGAGCTACATGTAGATGCTTCAGACCTCGGGGCTGGTGCTTGCCTTTCTCAAATCCAAGACGGAGAACGCAAACCAATTGCTTTTATTTCTATGACCTTCAATGGGGCTCAGAGAAATTATGGAGTGATTGATAAAGAACTAACTGCTTTGCGTTGGGCTGTCAAATCCCTTAGACCTTTCCTCCGTGGTATAAAATTCATTATATATACCGACCATATGCCACTCATCTATTTACAAAATATGAGTCTGGTTGATGGGAGGTTAGCTAGAACTATGGAAGAGCTCTATGAATATGACTTTGACATACGTCATATATCGGGCCCTAAAAATATAGTTGCCGATGCTCTCTCCCGATCTCCCGTAAATGATAATATAGAAGAACCCGCCGAAAATACTTCTTTGGATTTCATTCCTCCTGGGTTCTTTCCGATAGAAATCAGCGGAGGAGGAGACTCGTTATATAAGTGTTTTTCTCTTTACTTATATGGATCGGTCGAGAGACATTTAGAGGTAAGGGATGTTCTTATCGAAGAATTACAAAAGCATCCGGTAAAATATAAACTTCAAGGTCAGTTGGTTCAAAAAAGACTCCGATTATTAAAACTTCCGGGTCAATTGCCAATACCAGAAGTTATTACTGCTTTTACGGATGTCTTTAAAGTTAACGTTCACATATATTATGCCCATAATAAACCTTTAATATATGGAAATAACGTTGGTGGTGGTGAACCCTGTTATTTAAAATGCTTAGCCGGGGTTCACTATAACTATCTGCTAGTTACTTCTAGTAGTGAATAAACTTCATGTCGACTCCATTGGAGTATGTACCTTATTGAAAAGGACCAGTCTTTTATGACCTTGTTCAGGGGTATAAAATGACACACTTGTGTCCTGATACGAAGTAAATAAGCCTGGAGAATAAAAGTTGGCTTTGCTTCATCTGTTTAGAAAATGAAACTTCTGTCGTTCCCTTACTGACTGGAACGTAAATTTAAATTACTTGGCCAATCAAACTTATTAGTACATAGTTCTTAAAATTACTGAAAAAAAAAAAAAACCCCTCTTATTCCTATCTTTCTTAATATCTTAAGTAAACTTCCTTCTGAACTATTGTTCTATAACATCTTCATCTATCGAAGCTGTTGATTATGCTTTCTACGTGTGCCGATCGTCAAACACTTTAACTAAGGTGACGAAAAAACCCTCCTGGTGTACATGATTCTGGTATAGTTGATCTTTGTGTGTCTGGATTCTTCGTGTATGCTTGCAGACTAAAAATTAAAACTATAAACTAAAAATCAAAATAGTCTTGTGTAATAGAATTCCTCAAGTTATTTAACCACAAATGGTTAAATACGTATAAGGTATAAATATATACTGTCTAGTATATATTTATCAAAACAAATGCATGATAAATATTAATGTATTGAGTCATCGAAACAACTAACCTCACAAAACTGATAATATAATATATATATATATATTATATATAATATATATATATATATATTATATATAATATAAATATTATATATATTATATATTATATATATATATATATATATATATATAATATATATATATATATATATTGAGCTGTATATATATATGTACCTATTGTACATATATATATACCAGTTCCTCGGTTCCAACGAACCTGTCATGTTTCATGACAGGTTGTGGGCCGGAGGAGCTTAAAACTTATTTTACAGATTTGTCCGGTTCCTGAATGAGATAATCCGATGTTCTCTGATCAATCTATAACTTGGCTGAGTAGATCTCTCTCTTCAAATTAAATGGACCAGATGGGTGATTCAATGAGTATAACAAGAAAATAGAAAGAATCAGGAAAAAGACTTCCTAGATTGTTTCTATTTTCGAAATAGAAAATATAATAATGAAAATAAAACTTTCATTATTATTGAGGTGGTGTGTTTTCGATGAACAACTATGAACTTTCCAAGCAATTTATTTTCTGATTATATACCTTTATTTTAAAGATGCAAATTTTAAATTTTATATAATTAAATTTGTTTTTTTTTAATATAACTCGTCAGTTTCTCAATAATTAATTTGTACTTCTGATTTCCCAAATCAATAAGTGCAGTTGAGAAATAGTGAAGGTGAAAATGACTTAGTTTACTCTACGTCATTTTTTCGCTTCCAGACAGTTATTATGTAATAAAAATTAATAATCTTAGACTAGGTAATATGCTCATGTTTTTTTTTATATTTGGAAATTCCACCATGACTCGATAATTGCCGAATATTTGATGTTTTTCAGGATTGACTCTACGTAGTTCAAGACATCTAGAAGTATCTCTGTCGGGATCCCAGAGTGAACAGAAAAAGAAAATGCCGCTCTCATTGATCGTGGGCTCATCTGAGGTTTCGCTCTTCAAAAACCAAAAACGCTATCTCCAAATGAAGCACGGTATCTCCGTTAAATCTGACTACGTTTCAGGCCGTATACTACCTTCGTGCCTCGTAAGAGTTAAGAATCAAATGACTCCAGAGGTGAAAACCATCTTTTTGTGGGCCTTGACTACCATGGCCTGGAAACGGAGAGAATTACAGGATCACGATAGTAACATCGCCACCGTCTTCGAGCCTGTAACGGATCTTTCCGTAGAAGTGGTACCGGAGATCATGACCAAAATAACTGAGGAGGCTAAGAAGAAAAACCCTCACGTTAAGGTTTACTTATATATTCCACCTATACAGGACCTACATGCTTACAATCAAAAACGGATCATCCGTGATTGGGGCGCTCAGTATAAACAATATACTATCGGTGATCCTATGCTCTCCCCAGAAATGATGCGGGAGCATTCGATACGAAGTTACCACCTGTTCGAGTCGATTGCGGAAGATAAATATCAGTGGCCAGATAAGAAGATCATCAGAGGAACGGATATTCTAGATGGATATCATCGAAGCATAGCTAGAGGCGGAGTACCTACTGTCACCCCTCATAGCCAGTATCTAAACAAGGAAACCTGAAATAAAATTCTCCTTGTGTTAGATGGACTTACATCCAATCGTTTGTTTTGGAATCACTATTAAAGGAATGTGGGCATATTTTTAAAATTACACCAATATCTGTGAGAACTGTCCCTTCTACTTTACCTACAGTTCGGTCTCAGATCATTAAAGTTAATAAAAGACGACCACGATCATCAAGAAACACTCGTACGTATCCAACTGAGAGAGTGACGCATAATCGATTGTTGCCTACGTCGTCTTCTCAAAGGGATGTCTATCCCGCAGAAATGGTTCCCCAAGCTCAACCTCTGGAACAACCAGTTCCATCTACATCGTCTTTCTCAACCGAGAATTGGGGAGGTAATAGAGCTTATTTGTCAAGAAGTGAACCATTATATAGTAGTCACTATGTTCAACCTTCCTGGTCGGACTATTCACAATATTATCCGACTTCTGGACCTTCTGATCAACCCACACCATCTTGTAGTCACCACCCTTCAACTTCTTTTGGTGACTCTAAGTCTGTCCTGGATCCCCATGTTAGGGTTGCAATCCGTACAGGCTTACGTTGGATAATGGATCAAGTCAAGTGGGATGACATGAATGAACAACAGAGGCAGATGACTTTTTCCGCATTGTTACAGGAGTTTAACGAAGAAAAGGAAGCTGCTGCAAATCTGTCGTCCATGAAGAAGGGCCTAAAGTCTTAAAAGATCTGTATATAAAATGATTAAATTATTTTTGTAAATTTTATAGTTTATTACGAGAGTCCTGGAGTATCTTCCCCTTGCCGCTGTTTTTATGCTCTTTGTGTTCTTCCTCCCGTCTTTTCTCTGACGACGTGGAAAATTGAGGTGGGGGTTTAGTTAGTGGGGGAGGATATAAGGGAGATATGATCATGGCGCATTCATGAGATGTCATCTCCGGAGTCTTCGCTTAGTCTCTTGATTGTTGGTAATAGTTTGATATTGGAGAAACTTAATGTTTTTACACATACTAATTACAGTCGGACGTTTTTAGTAATAACTAGATACATTTTTTTTATCTTTACAGGGTGTGGTGATAATTTGGGGGACACCATGTCTTATAATTCATCTTATCATTCAATTACTGGGCAACACATTTTGTACCATGTTTTAATGACGATGATGGTTAAAATTCCGAGAATATATACTCATTTTTCGGTGTATTATAAGTTATATCTTGCTATGATAATAATTTATATGATATACTTAAAAAAGTAAGAGTTCACAAAACTAGAGTACTAAAAGAACAATATGCCATAAGGTACGCACAGAAGAGATTAAATAAGTAGTGTGATATTCTAGACAACATATGACTAAACGATCCCTTGTGAATTGATAAAAGCCTATTTAGGCTGGTTTTCGACGGTAGTGTATATATATTACCATTAGTATATTGTGATGCATATGTATTAATTTTAATAGGATATTGTACTGAGGTATCTAAGATAGATAAGACCTTTTGTTACAGGGTTATTTTTGTTGCTTTGGGTGCAGGAGGGCCTTGACTATATGTCCTTATTGTTCCATCATGGTGGAACTAGGCTTGTGCGTTGGATATATGAGGTAGGTTTTTAATCCTAATAGATTATATTGTTTGTGCTTAGTGTTGCTAGAATGTAGAACTAGGTTTAGGTTAGGTAAAATCCAAATACCAATTTTCTGGTGTGTTATGTTAACTAGTGACGGTTTTTGGGATTTTTTGGCATTTTAGGGTTAGGTTCTAGAGTCTATGCGGCTCTCTGATTGTTATGCTGTGGTCTGTGTTTTTGAGGTTTATGGTTTTCAATTCGCTGGAATTCAGATTTATGTCTTCCAGTGATTCAAGGTCCCTGTAATGTCTTTAAGCTGGTACTGAGTTTTTCTTGAGTTGAGATTACCTTCTGTGGATCTTTTCTCGGTGCTATTTTGAAGTTGGAGATTCATCCTAGAATTTTTCGTGTGTAGTATATGTGCTGTCGGAGGTTGGTTAGGGGTTCGTTGGATGTGGTGACTCGGGTGCTCAATTCGGGTGTAGTTGGGGTCGGCTGATTCTTTCTCTTAATGTACTTCATGGTTCGTGAGTTGTGATTCCTCCTGAATCTGAGTGTTCTCACGGCAACTTTGAATGATTGGTATGGCTTGTCGGATGGTAGGGCCTATACATGTTCGGTATAGGTCATCAATTTATTGCACAAGTTTGTGTATGGTGAGTCTGGAGGGTTGTTTATTCCTTGATTATATATGCATGAGCAATATTTGGAAGCGAGCGGTGTCGGTTTCCACTCTCGTATCTGATCCTAGAGCTGTCTGTGCTCGTGGTACATATTTTACACATTGGAACCTTTAACTTTTACTTGCTGCATCGTGGTGATTTACTGTTGATTGTATTGATCAGAGTCTTTGATATATTGTTGTTGGGGTTGTGGTATGTTGTCGTGTGTTAGCTATTAAACTTTTTAAGATAACAGGCAAACATCCACCCTATAATAATGTTTGGTGCATGGGGTGATTGTTTATTAAAGGATCTAAAATGTAGTTTTCTAGTGGGCTAGGGTTTATCACTGTCGTTCTGTCAGTATTGATTCTTTTATTGATATTATTATTCTTTGAGATGTATTCGAGACCTCTATCGGGGGTTATAACGCTTCGGGAAGTCCGGGAAACTAGTTAATAATAGGTTCTTATACAACGCGCCTTTTATGTTGGAGAAAGAATCTTTTAATATCAACATTTTTTAGTATTGTATGTTCAACCGGTGCTCGCAATCCTCTTGACGGTAAAAGTGCAGTGTCTTAAGGTTCTCAGCAGGCTGTATGGTAGGTGTCTTGGACTAATCTCCTCCGGTTTTAGCGTGTGAGAAATATGCTTAATTTGGCTCGTGTTCGTGTGGTTTTGCTGCTTTGTGTGTGTGTGTCTGGTGGTGGTTGCTGTGGTCGTGGACTAGTACGTTGTGCGCACTATCTTTGGAACTACAACCTAACATCGTTGCGTATTGTTTCTCGTATATTAGGACCTTCCGTTATCTTCAATTCCTTATGAACTTCAATAATTCCAAGAAAGAGCGGAGAGAGGTCGAAATAGCAAAAATTAGGGCAAGTCACCGTCGTAAGAGTGACGACTTGGTGGTGGTGGGCGTACTTACTCCTCCGCCCCATGGATATACCTATCCATTCATACTATCCCCCTAATAATAAATATATATAAATTTAGGGTTGCTTAATTGACTATTACTACATTATAATAGTATGATCTAAATAGGTATGATATGATGAAAAATTATATGGGTGTGGTGTATAATACATATGATACTAATATATAAATACGGTTGCTTGAAGACACGGCGTGTGTATGATAGTGCGGTCCATTCGTGATAAAAACAACCCTTTCTTCGAAGGGTTTGCAAAATTAGGGTTGCCAAAGAAAAATTAAGTTGTAAACATACCAACAAGTGTGAAAAAGGGAATGACATGTGTGATATGCAACGAGATAATCTCAGAGTTTGTAGTGTGCGGAAAAAAATGTAAAAAGAATAATGGATACAAAGTAAAGATAATTTTACTCTCAAAAACACACTGATACAGTAAAGGACTCAATATTATTGAGAATCATAGGTTTAAGGAGATTTACTTTTTAGAGAATGTTTAAAAAAAAATATAAAATAAAAAAAAAATTATTTAGGTTTTAGGTAAGATTGAGTAAGTCCATGAACTGAGAAAGACTATTTATGAGACCTTCTTTATTCTGGATTCTCGTGTGAAATAAATAGACTTTCTATTGAATTTTGCTTTCTTATTTTGTAACTAAAGAATACACCACAGGGTTATACGCAACGGAGAGGAGGAGTCGGGGATCGTCGAAGGGTTCTCGCGCGGTCTTGAAAGGCCTCATACGGCGGCTACGCGAAACTAATTGCCGCCCTATACCAGGAGGGTCTTCCCCGAAACCCGTCCAATTTGTATATAAATGGTGGTGTCAAGCGGGGTGGTCACTAGGCGCCTCTACATACGGGTATGGAAAAGTCCCCCCAGATAGTTTTTGCCGGCCGTCTCAGTGAGAAGCCCCTACCATTGCAAATGTGGATCTCAACTTCTAAATAATATAATAAAATGAGTAGAATAAATACATAATAGAAAGAGGTCAAAATTTTTAACATTTATAATTACAAAAGTATTTCCAGAGTAAAGGGAAAAACAATATTTATTATGTTATAATAATTGTTTTTTGTTTTTTTTTTTATTTTTTTTTTATTTATTTTATTGTTTGTTTTTTTAAAAATTTTCCTATCTGAAAATTTTACTAGGGTGTTCCATAAGAAATGGTTAATTTCTTTTTTCTGTAGCTTTTGTTTTTTCGAGTTGGATGTTTTTTTTTTTTGTTTCTGTTTTCTTTTTTATTGTCTTTTCCTCGGTAAAATTTTGGCAGGATTCCAGCAATTCATAGGCTTTTCCTGTTTGTCTTTTAGTTTTTGAGATATGATGGTTTGTGGCTCTTTCTTGTAAGGCTAGGGCTTTATAATTAATGTAATAATATATATATATATTAATATATATAATAGATATGATCATTCTAATAGTATTAATAATATATATATTTATTATTGATAAATGAATAATTAATATTTTATTATATACTTTATTTAGATATTATTAATATATGATTATTATATATCTATATAATTATAAATTATATATATATTTATTTTGTTATATATCGCTATATATATATTATATTATAGGTGATAATTATAATTGCGATATATAGTCCTGTGTAGGGCCATGACGAGCGCGCTATGCTAGGGTATAGTAAGACGAATTAGGTTTAAATAATTGTAGTATATATAGTCGTTATAGCGGGCGCAAGCAGCGTGGTCGGGTTAACTTATATTAAGCGGCAAATTATTTATAGGCCTATTAGTCGGATAGTTATGACTAGGTTTGGTGTCTTATGCGGCGAAGAGTGACCTCAGATTATATTATAATATATATATATATATATGCATTGTGAGACTCAGTTTTATGGTATATATTTAATGTAATCTAGAGTTAAGTATACAAAGATGAGTATATCAAAATATGTAATAGATTATATACATATATATTGGTGGTGATGATGATGATATATATATTTTATACATCAATATATAGATGAGTCTAATCATAATAACTAGATAGAGTATATATATATATAGTCTAATATATATATACTAATTTGAGGCATACCTAATGCTATTAGAGATATACTATAGTGTAATTAATATATATATGAGCTGATAAGTATATATATATTGCATATATATAATATGTGTTTTTAGAGAGCTTCCATATGATATTATATGTAAAGGCATTAATATATATCATCTATATATGAAGTATATATTTATATATATATTATATATAATATATATATATTAAATATATATTATATTATATATATATTATATTATATATATTATATATATATATTATATATAATATATATATATATATTATATATATATATATATATAATATATATACAAGGTGGGCTTAACGCGTTAGCGTTAATCGTTAATTAACTCGTTAATTTTTTCCGTTAACTTTTAACGCTTTCGTTAATTTCGAAAGAAGTAACTGACTATTAACGAGTTAAAATTTTTTTCCTACATCGTTAACCGTTACTTAATTTACGAGTTTATAAAAATTTTTCTTATCAGATTTTAAATTGTATTAGATCGATTTCGATAAACTTTTTTTTTTTTTTCCAAAATTTCCTAACGCTCCTCCATGGCTAAAAATGTGTTTATATTTCTTACCGGTTATATCGTAGAAATGTTTGAAGTGTTTCTTTTGCTGTATTCTCATTTCTATTGGTTCGCTGAAGAAAAGATAGTGACTGTTGCCCGTTCATGAGTCATTAACTTTTTCGTTAGTTATTGAACTTGCCTTCTTTGCGACTAGTGAAATATAGATAGGCTCCATAAGCATTGTATTTATAAAATAACATATTTGCTTACATTCTAAGTTGACATCTCCTATTTTTTTAAATAATATACTACTCGGGTGTCCGTAAAAAATGTCCCATAATCATGCTTTAATTATAAAACATGTAAATAGAAAGTATATCAACAGCATATATACATCAAAGTGAAGGTCATTGAACAGGTTTTTCCTACTATGTTCAATATGTGTGCCCTTTGTTATTAGGGGATACATTCAGGCAATGTGATTAAGTGCTAATTTCTGCACGAAACGTCTGGTTACAGATGATCGCAGAAGAGATGTTAGAGAGGCATGTTCAATAAAGTTGAGGCTTCTGTGAAGTTTTCACATCTGTCGTAAGTGGGGTAGTGGTGAGTGTGCACATAGGTGTAGGTAAGATAGATGCTGCTGTTTATGTTGGAGGGTTAGTTACGAGGGACGGGGGTGGGTCTTGATAATTAGTGAAAGCTTCGCTGTCGTATCTGGACAATTATGGGCTTTTTCCCTGGAATATGAGGAGTAGTTCGTTTGTACTACTCAGCGAGCTCGGTACGTGTATTTGATCGTCCAATGTGGAGTGGTATAGTGTCGGCTATTCCATTGCTGCCGTAGTATAAGGTTTTGTACTAATTAATAGCTCTCTATATTTGTGGTAACGAGCATTGTGTGTACATTTATGCGAAGATATTGGCTGGCTCTCATATTTACGAGTTGCTTCTGCGAAAAAGAAGGTCCATAGACACTGGCTTCTGGTGGATATGGAGAGAAAAAAGAACTAACTAATTTGGAGAATCAACATTCGTGTTCCTACTCGTTATACTCATGTAGGAAGTAGTCCGGATTTTCATAAGGACCCGATCTGTTCGTGTATGGAGCATATATTACCTTTCACCTTGAGATGCAAGGAGTAGGACTTCATCCGTCTAGATACCACTACACGATATCTAGAAGGTATCGTCTCAACCTAACACTGCACAGGCAAAAGTAAATCGTAGAGCATAGTTTTCGTGGTTTTTTATATGCTGTACAAACTGAAACCGGTAATGCACGCATTGTGTAAGGGGTCGTTTCCTTTAACATTCCACGAATGATCGTTTCTTGGCACCTGCAGTCTGTGATTGCTCTCCGACGGCTTTCTTGAATATGAGGAACGAGTAATCTCACTGATGGAGTTCTCATTATCATGTACAGTCTCGTTTGGACAGGGTACTTGCATAGCTTTTTGCTTTACAAGACAGTCGGAGGAGTCTTGAGCAAAATTCGTATGTTTCGATGCAGAATAGTTTTTATTGTCGCGTATGGAGGGCCACATTGGAAAACTATAAACGATGCCACATTAATCGTACATTACAGATTCACACTTAGCATATTGTAGGACACAGAAAGCTTTAGCTCAAGGACTAGCCATTGGTCAGTATGTTGGGCACGCCTAGAGAAACTCTCATGAATGCTGGCGCACTTTGGTCGGGGCTACTTCTAGCTAGACTCTTTATCAGGAAGGGTCGTTCCTGTGCGCAGTGCTATTCGAACTATAGATCGTTATCTGCTTACTTTGATGTATGAACTACGCTCTCGCGATACTTTGTGATCCTTTACATTGTGCCTGCTATATATAAGCTTGAAACTGGGACTTTTTTACGCGACACATCTGGCGTTATTGTGAGTATTAATTAATAAGGTGGGCTATTATCACTGCTTTGAAGTATTCTTGGCCAACTCGCAAAGCATCTGCTATAATGGTCAACCTAATCTACATTTGATGTGTATGCATGTAAGAGCATTAATTATCATTATTTAAATATTGCTCTTGAGGCGCTCGATTCATTATAATAAAAGAAGAATTACAATTATCTACCATCTATTTGGATAGAATCCTCCTTAGATATCATGTCGCATAAGCGGTTTAGACCGTTTAACCACGTGTGAATTAAAATACTATTATATTATATTATGTTGGATATTGGGTTACTAATATATACTTTAATATAGATTAAAGTATTTAGCTAGTGTAATTACTGGGTTTATAAAATTTGTGCGCAGTTTGGGTGCTACTATCACTCACGGGGCAGAGCCTAATTCAAGTGATAATAGGCTCCATGATTATATAGTATATATATGGTAAAGGTTTAAGTATCAATTTCTAAAGTTATGTTAGGGGCACTATGTATAGGTATTATTATACTAGGTTATTAATTATAGGTGTGTTATATGGTATGTTATAATATATACGCTAGGTGAAGGTTATGGTGGCGTGGCTATATAGGTGTATAGGTGTGTATAGTATATACTATGGTTAAATAGGTGTATAAAAGATATATGGAGTTATATCAAATGTGAGTTTAGTAAGTTTGAGTTTAGTCTAAATGGTTAGTCAAGTATACTGGTGAAAAGTGATTAATTTTGTCTTCCTTTCTCTGTCGTGAGATTATTTTATAAGTGTTTTCAGTCATACAGTTATGGATTTTTTGATAGCGTTAATTAAAAGTCTGCTTTATTTAGAGGGTTAATAGTACAATATTTGACAGTCTGCCCTGACTCACCGTGTCTTGGTGGGGTGTATGGTGTCTTGTGGGTATGTAGGCTATCGTTGTTGAGAGGCAATAAAACCTTTCAACGGGATGTCGGTTGTTGGTCGTGGAATATTGGTGGGCGAATATGCATGAGACTGAAAAGTCTTGGGTGATATCATATCTGGTCTTCTAGATGGTTTTTGTAGTAGATACGTGGTTTTTGATAGTGTCTTGTTCCGAAAGAGATTTGCATATGTTTGGTCATCATAAATCACGGCTAATTCATTACGCATAAATGATCTGTAAAAGATACATAACTGTGGCATTCTAGGAGATTGTAAGGAGGGTTTTTGAGGTGAAACATTGTGTTTTAGGAAGTTAGTGGCGAGTTTGGCTTGGTGGAATTCCCTCATACTGGGTCTAGGTAATTTTTAAGGTGTCACCGCTCAATTTGTGATAGTCTTTGCTCATCGTGGATTTTTATGGGAGATTAATTATCATATGTTCTTATGGTTTGTATCTTATATAGCTTGAAGCATTGGGTGGTGATTCTTCGTTCGCGTTGAAGATCTATGTTGCTCGTTGGTGGAGGAGGAGAGATATTCATCTTGTTTGTCACTTTGGCTCTATAAGTGTTGTGTTTCAATATATTCTGTTTGTGAGATGATGATGTCTTCATTTTCTGCATTCTGTTATATGGTGTTTGCTATACATAGAGGGTTATTTCTGAAGGTAGTGTCTCTCTACGGCGATTAATAAGAGTTTTTATTCTGGGATAGATAAATTGTATTCTGGAATCTGTTTTAATTAAAAAATTGGTCTTTGAAATTTGTTAAGATGAAGAATACATATTTTAAGTTCAGGACATTTTTGTGTTGTTAGATAGTGTTTTGTTTCTGGCTTGAGGTGTGGTTTGTTTGCGAGCTTTGTGCGTTAGTGTGTTCAAGTAGTATGCTCTGTAAAGTCGTTCCAAGTTTAGTTATGTGTTACGCTTTTGTCATGAGGGATAGAGGCGCGTGGTAAACAGTTTTGCCATGTGAATTTCCATCCGTAATCAAAAGTGTTGTTAGATGTTTAAGGTCTTGCTTTCCCAATTTTATAAGAATTGCATTTTCTTTTGTTGATTGATGATAAATAAAAAACAGAGTATTATAGGGCTATCATGCAAGGTGCCAAAAAAGAGCATTAACATCTTTAATACTTACGGAACTGTGCTGTAACAAGGTGAGTCAGATTTGGCGCGCGGTAGAAGACTATAATACAAGGTGTGGTAGAGGAGGATAGTGGCCGCAATAGGTTAAGAAATTGATATCGTGCTTGAAATCTTCAAGGATGATTGCGAGAAAGAGATGAGCTATATGAATAGCGGAAGCCTATAGATAGAAGGTGTTCGCGTGACGATAGAGTATTCAACATGGTTCTAATAATTTAATAGTTCCTCCTACAAAACTGAGTTGCGCTCACGGGCTTGTTTTTTCGCCTCCCACTCAAAAAAACCAACAAGGAAATGCTCTTTTTAGTGAATCCATGCATATTCATCAACGATGTGTATATTGCTGAACGTGTTAACGTATCTCCCTTCTTCCGAGGTGTGTTATGTCTGGGTTCGCATATCATCTTATTTGGAATTGAAAAAGAAGGAGGACTTGTGCTAACTACTGATAATATTTAGTAGATATTTGACATTTAATTTCACTTAGCAATGCAATCTCATAAAGTGAGTTCATTTTTTGCAATTGTCTTTGACAAAACAAGTAAACCATATATTATACACAATGTATGAGAGTTGCTTCATTTCAGTGTACCGATCCTATATGATTAAATAAACAATTTTCTAGTGTGAAGTTTCCGTTGGTTGAAGGATTTGACCTTGTCGATTTTGATTTACAATAATACAGTTCATAGTGCTCTTAAAAAATCAAGCTTTAACCCTAAAAATTGAATATATTCTTATTTTTTGTGGAACTCTGGCTTTGTGCTCCACTTTTATTTCTAGTGCTGTTCACTTAAAATATGAGTACAAATAAGATACATAATACCTTTTGTTGTGCTGTGGTTGATTAGAACGACCAATATCTATTGACTTGCACTATGTTTCTTTAGCCGAGACCTATGCGATTTCCAAGACTTCTATGATGTAAGGTTGTTTTCCATCTCGAAACCTTCATCCACACCAACATTCTTTTTTTGAGCACACAATTGAGTATAACAAGAGCCAGCGATAGGTAAACCTATTTTTTCACGCTTGTTCTCGCAGCAGACCCCTTAAATGGATACAATACACAGCTCTACTCTTAAACATGTCTGTGGCATTGGTTTGTATTTTCTTATTTTAATGGATATATATATTTTGGGGGTTGGACTTTGCACGTATTCTTAAGAGAGAGAATAAAATTCTGTATAACTTCCCACTAAACGAGATCTGGGGTCACAAACGGAATGGTGTGAATCTAAAAAAACAGACTGATGTTCATTATGTCGGTTTGTCACTATCAGCGTTAATATTTTTTATAATTTTGCGTTGGCAAACTTAATAACACCGACAAATACATTATATTTCATAATCTTGAGGACAAACTAATCACATGTCAAGGCCCTATATATCATTGGGATACAATAGAAGCAGTAGTGCCATTTGTGGAACGATTATTCGTGATACGTGGCTTACAAAGATTTCACATTTTTAGAACAATAAGAAATCTAGAACCAAATTGACAAAGATTTTAACAAGTTATTCAAAAATGACGCAAATTATACGTTTCTTTTATAATTACTCTTGATTCTCTATGTTATATATATAATATTATATTATATATATATATATACTCATTTATATATATTATATTTATTAATCTATATCTATATTCTTACTATATTCTCATTATTAATATAGTATCTATGAATATATATATAATATTTATCTTATACTTTCTCTCTCTCTTTCTATCTAAATAATCTTTATCAATAAATAAATTTTCTTATGTGAATATTATTCAAAAAATTAGGTATTTAATTTTATTTTTGTTTCACTATTTTCACTTGTGGCGAGAATGACAGCCAATCTCAAACTTATTCAGTAGACTCAGTAAAGTGCGCAATTATTTTTGAGATAGGAGTTATGTGTCATATTTTTAATGATTTTATGACTTTTCTCAAGAGGGCTTTTTTGGAAAGTCCTCAGTAGAAGGCTATCATACATACACAAGAATATTTTTCCAAGATTTCTTTATAAGCGTTGCATGACACACCCCCGTGTTTTTAAATTGCATTATATTAAGCTCTCTAGTAGGTTCATTCAATCGTGATATATTCTCGTGGAACTAGGCAATGTTTCTCTATTTTATTATATAATGTTTGTGAGATAATTTACATATTGATTTCTAACTGTAGAAATTATGCGTCCTTTTTCAGGTTCATCATACACATTTTAAACATTATTTGAATCGTTATCTTACAATGTATTTCAATTCTTTCTCTGATTCGGATCTTCAACTTTATATTTAATATATTTTAACAAATTTAAGTGTCATTCTCAGTAGAGGACGGTCCTGTTGCTTCCTCCGTAAAGCGCGCAGATAATATGAATCTATATACTATCCTGAAGTAATATATAATATATATTATATCAAATTTTTCTATTATATATATATATATATATATATTATCATATATATATATATAATAATATTTATATTTCTACACTATCATTTATTTACTTTTATCTTATATCTTTTCTTATCTTGAGCACTAAAGAATTATTCTCTATATTTAGTATATATATAGATGAATATTACATCTTTAAACTTTCATTTTCTCTTTTAAGTATACTACACCTTTTGTCTTAAGTATACTATACCTTTTGTATATGTATACATTTCTTATACTTGGCTGAGAGAGAGAGAGAGAGAGAGAGAGCGGTTTTTGGAGAGGAGAGAATGAGTGTGTGAAATTTTGCAGTAATATATATATATATATATATATATGATTTTTTGTGTGTGGATAGATAGAATCATTCAGGGTGGCGCGGAGCCAAGCAAATAATAACACAAATGTCAGAGATCAGATATATTATATCGCAGAAACATCTAATCCTAAAAATTTCATGATTTTAAAATTCCCGGCTGGGTGGAGTTCATTGTAGTGTAGGACTGGTTCGGCATTTTAAAATGTCGGCTCCGATCGGGTGGGCCTTGTCTAATAAGTGGCGTGTGTGTGTGGTGTGAGTGCATTAATCTTAATGATCAATGTTTTGAGGTTATAATGTGTAGATAAAAAGATGTTTGAGTGGGGTGATTAATATAATAGATATATATATATATAGAAGAATTTGTTTGATAGATAGATATATATATAGAAAAGGAATAAATATATATATATCTAGAATTTTCTTTTATTGACGATTCCGTGCATGTACGACGTCATATATATTGAAGTATATAATATATTTATATTCATATTCTTTTCCAATCACAAAAAGAATAAATATTTATAGAGGAAAAGATATATAAGATAGATATATATATTCGGCTTTGTAAGAATATAATAATTGTATTACATGATATATATAACACCTAGACAATATATTTTGATTTCAGGTAAGATGAGAATATATAGAGACTATGTTTAGAAAGCATGTGTAGATATATATAAACACTAACTAATCTAAATATATAAAATAATATATATAAATAATAATATATAATTAATAATAATATACTTCAAATCATATAAATAATATAATATAATAATAATAAAAAATATATATAATAATATATAATATATATAAATAAATATAATATATTAAATAATAATATAATAAATATATAATTAATAATGAAATTATTATTTCTCCCAAATATTGTTTTTCAAATTTTACACTCCAATTTCATTGTGCTCTCGTTTTATAAAGGCAATATATTTTTGCATTTTTCTCCGGAAACTCCCTTATAGTTGCAATAACTCCTAATTCCTCCTTACGTTCTTAATCCATATGTGAGGACACCATATGAATTAACTTTCTTTTAATACTTATTCACATATTATTATAAAAATTATTATTAACATGGCTCAAATTCTTCTCTTTTTGTTTTTCTATAATCTTGTTTATCATATAATAATAATATTCATCTTCTTTAACCGATATGAGTGGGTGGCAAAATAAAGGGGCGGTTCTCATATGGATCTATTTCTTTTCTCTCTCTCTCCTCTCTTTCTTCTTCTTTCTTCTCTCTCTTCTCCTTCTCCTCTCTCTCTCTCGTTCTCTCTCTCTCTCTCTCTTCTCTTCCTCTCCTTTCTCTTCTCTCTCACTCTCTACTACACCATACACACAATATATTATATATTAATAATTTATATATATAATTTATTATATATATAATTATATATATATTTATATATATACTTATATATATTTATCATATATATATATTTTTATGTTAATTTAAAAAATTGTAAGGTCTGTAATGTATATGTTTTTTTGGTTGGCGCAATTCAGTGTACGAGATAAAGAAATAAAGAGACAGAAGTAATATGCAATCAGAAAGCAATTGCAAACAAAGGC
>JABUQX010091696.1:22500-28531 GCA_015478945.1 Trachelipus rathkii | reverse complement strand
TATATATGTAAGGTTGTTGAGAGATACCGTGTAAGGGGAATTGTTTAGAAAAGGGGTGTATATACAATTGTTGGAAGATTCTTTGTTTAATAATAAGGATATAATGCAATTTGGATTTGTTGTGGTGTGCATGAGGTCGGTAGGTATGCAGAGATTTAAAGAAGAAATTTCTCTACAGTGATCAGGTGTAATAGTTTTGCTATAAGCGTATGTTAATTCTTCCAAGTTAAGGAAGAAGTAAGGGTAAAGAGTCTGGATGATGATCCGATTTGTAGAGTAGTTACTGTACATCGGGAAAGATATTATTTTAAAAGTGTCAAAATACGAGTCAGTAATGAATGGAATAAGAGTGGACACTTGGTATGGGTGGTTTAAGTGAGTGATAGTCCAAGTGTAGGAGAGGAATTGATAGAAGTTTTCCGGAGTGGGGTGAAATATTAGATGTGAATTTGTTTTAGGTTTGATGTCCTTTAAAATGGAGATGAGAAATTGGTATGAATATAAATTTAGAGGTGTGATGTATTGTTTTGAAATGATTAAGGTGTGTTGTACAATGTTTATTAACATGTTGGTATCCTCAATGATGATGTTTATCGTGTTTAAGTATAAATTTAGTTTTGAAATTTCCAATTGAAAATCTACAGAAATAAGGAAAAGGTTGTATAGGGTGTATAGAGTTTCTTGATTTATTTTTTAAGTTGTGATAACGTCTTTGTGTTTTCATGCATCTGTGCGTTTAACCTGGTGATGGCTGTTGCTGAATTAAACTTTGACTAACATTAAATTTACCTTTTTTTAGGTAGTTTCCAGGTCTTCGGAAACGGCTGTGAAACTTAACTTATTAATTAAAATAGAATCGCACATGGAACGCTTAGTGAAAAAAAAATTCCTCAATGTAGAATGTGAAAAAGCTTAAAAAGATGATGAAGAGACTCACCTTTCGTTGAAAGAAATGTCACTGAAAGAGTTTAGTAAATTTTTTTTGGGGAAAATAGAAATTTTGAAAACAGTAAAATGCCATGATATTCATCTGGATATGAATGGTAGCAGTCAAATTTACCGCAATCTTGAAGCAACCGTGCTATACTATCGCGAAATTCACAACAAACTAAAAAAAAGAAAAAACTTGCCATAATATGTTAATATTTTCAATAAAAAATATATATTTCTTAATTGTTTTCATAGCAGGAAAAGGAAGTTAATTTGCTTCTTATATTTTGTATAGCAATAACAATAAAAGTAATGTCTAAGACGTTTATTATTATTATTTGTTCAATTGTTTAAAAAATAATGTTTTAGTTGAAGGTCATATTTAATTACATTATTCCACACCGGATTTGAAGTTAGATTAACGCGATTAGTGCGGACCTTTGCGGAAACACATTATTATTAGCGTTAAGCGTTTCGGGGTGATATATATATATATATATATATGCTATATATATATATATATATATATATATATATATATATATATATATATATATACTATATATATATATATATATATATATATATATATATATATATATATCTATCATATATATATATATATATATATAACTATATATATATATATATATATATGCTCATCTAGTTCAGTGTATTAATTTTGGTTTCCACCCACTTAATGTTTCAAAATTTAGGGCTCGAAAACGTCAAACTATGCGGCAGTTTTACAAATTTCTCGCAAGCAGTCACGAACCGCTACTTAATTGGATACAGGATTCTGGAGCCGGAGCCGGAGCCGGAGCCGGAGCCGGAGCCGGAGCCGGAGCCGGAGCCGGAACCTGGAACCTGGAATTGGAGTCATGGAACCGCAAGATTTTTTGGGTGATGCCAGATCCAGAGCAAAGAAAATTATTATACTAGAATATAATTCAAATTTGTTTTTTTTTTTTTTGGTAAGTGAAAATAAAGAGATATTGAGATGAAGTCGGAGAACAATAATTTTAAGATGTGGTTGGAACCGGAGCCGGAGCCGGAGCCGGAGCCGAAATTATCAGAAAAAAATTTAACAATTTCTCATCCCTGTTTGTAATAACAACGAAAATTCTCTCCTAAGGAATATTTTCTCTAATTAATTAATCCCTGCAAGGTGTTTACACACTAACCGACACAGTGATGCGGTGCGGTGGGTTGCGGAGCAAAATTTTAGCGTTCCGTTGCTGTGTTATAATAAAAATATAATGATAAGGTGTTGTGAGCTGAGCGGGGCTGAGAGATGCCAAAAAGTTATTGGTGGTGAGGTACAGTTCTTGACCAACCTTATACCAATGTCCACACACTATATATATATATATATATATATATATATATATGCTGCTGCTATATATATAATAATATATATATAACATATATCTTTCTTCTTATATATATATATATGTATATATAGATAACCTTTGATAGAAATATAGATATATATATATATATAATATATATATATATATATATATATATATATATATATATATATATATAACGCTAACATATATGCTATATAACCAACAATAACCATTGCTATAACTATATAATATATATATAGCATGGGGACTTTAATGAAATATTCGTAAATAAACTATTAATAATACTATTAAAAGTAATCAACCACAAAAATATAAATGTGAACAAGATGGGAGACATTCTTTTCATTCCTTTGTGATCTATTAGAGTGCCTAATGATGATGATGATGGTGCCAACGGTGCCAGATGAATGATCATTTTCATTCCCATAGCACTTTGAATATCAAATTAATGACTAGTAAAGTTTCAACCGACCATTAAAAACGAATAATATATGGGGCCTTTATACATATATATATATATATATATATATATATATATATATATATATATATATTTATATATATATATTTTTATAACAAAATATATATATATATATATATATATATATATATATATATATATACTATATATATATATATATATATATATATATATATATATATATATATATACGAAGCCTTTCCACACGTATTGCTGAGCATAAAGGTATTTCATTTAGAACCTTAGACCATTTACATCATCCTCCTATTCAGCTATAAATGCTCCATTCTCTTCCAGGGAAGGCCACCATATAGATTAAATTTTGAATATTGAAATGCAAGCCTGAGGAACGATCTTCAGTTGTTAAGAATCCTTGTATATTTGGCATCTCAAACCGACCTTAAATGAAAATCTAAATTTTATAACAGTCTTTTAATACTGAAGTGAGATTTTGTTTAAATCTAGAACTCTTTACTATATGATATTGTAATTATTAATTTATCTATATGATTTATTTATTTTAACTTTATATTAGTTTAATTATTATTAATTTTTATAATATTTTTGTTTAAAATTTTATTATATTGTAAGCCTTGAAAATGGGAAGAAGTATTCTGACCCGAAACTAGTCGGCTAATAAATTATTTAAAATGTTTAAATTCGTTTTGGTAATACTCGCTATTATATATATATATATATATATAATATATATATAACATATATATATATATATATATATATATATATATATATATATATATATATATATATATATATATATATATATATATATATATATATATATATATATATATATATATATATATATAGCATTCTGTGCAGATGTTACCCCCTCTGTAAAGGGGATAAAGTACAGTCCTCGTCAAACGGGATTTGTACTTTCGACTAGTCACCAGGACGGACACGAAAAATTGCTGTTTGTAGGAGATTTTCTGTAATTCATTACAGTTTACGGCATGGTGTATTAATACACTAATCTCAATACCCTCACCTCACTCATCCATAGCCAACACATACAACGGTACAACCTTTAATACACATACAGACACCTACATTCCTATTCGCCTCACGCACAGTAGGTCTGTGAGTCCAGAGCCTAGCCATGCCCACTGATGGCTGGAATATCTTGACTTGGTTCAGACTGAGGCTGGGGTTACTATCACCCTGATAACTGTGCACCTTTCCACTTTGTATGGGCCCACTGGTCGGGAAAAACATAAAATAGTAACATTTCCCCCGATTGTCGTGGTAAAATAAATAAAAAAAAAATAAAAAAAAAAAATAAAATATATATATATATATATATATATATATATATATATATATATATATATATATATATATATATATATATATATATATATATATATCTTATATATATATATATATATATATATATAAGGACCTTAAGTAAACCATGGTCCTCAAAATAATTTAGTATTGGAAAGCTTGGTAATAATTTTTTTTTATTTTAGGTAAAGAAAAATTAAAAAATTTAATTGCTATAAAAAGAACTTACTTTTTTATTTTTTGAGCTTGTTTATTTCGACGTAAATATTTATTATTTGTGTTCACAATAAGTGTTGTATATATATATATATATATATATATATATAATATATATATATATATATGTATATAATATATATATATATATATATATATATATATAGATGGTCAGATTTTTAATGTTCACAGTAATGTAACTAGAACAGCAGGTCTACAGTAAAAACAAATTATATGTTGGAGTCAGCCGAAATTCTAAGGATGGGATTTAACTTTTTTTTTTTTTTTTTTTTTTTTTTTTTTTTGGAGTAAAATTTTTTTAACTAAAGAATACCTAAAGGGTAAACCATAAAAGATGGCAGGAGTAGGGGTCTCTCGGCCTCCCGGTGTACGACGACAGGGGGACTAATCCCCCCTCCCGGGATGGTCTCCGGAACCCCCACTTTACCCCCGGTCTTTGGGTGTCGCGGGGTTCCTCACGACCATCCCTCCAGTATCAGAAGCTGTCCCCCCTCTGTCCCCCTCGGCTCGAGCCCCTAAATTTGGTGAAATATTTTTTTTTTTTGGGAAAATTTTAAGTTTTTTAGGGGCTCGAGCCAGCTGGGCTAGAAAAGAGAGAACATTTCCTTACCCAGAGAGAGATGATCGGAGGGCTGCGCGACCCAGACTAGGCCGGGGCCAGAGACAGCCTCCCAGAGAGGATTAGTCCCAAATCATCCACCGGGAGGCCAGGCAGCTCCTACAGTTAAAAAAAAGAACCCACTTTCAAACAAAAAAACTGAATTAAATCCCATCCTTAGAATTTTCACTGATTCCAAATATATAATTTGTTTACTGTATATAACCTACCGTTCTCTAGCTACATACTGTGAGCATTAAAAAAATCTGACCATCTATATATATAATATATATATATATATATACTCTATCAAAATATGCATATATATATATATATATATATATATATATATATATATATTACTATATATATATATATATATATATATATATATATATATATATATATATATATATAACCTTTATTCTTCAAATAACTCATAAATATTTACGTCGAAAATAAACTAAAAAATTAAATAAAATGAATTGGAAAATAAATCAATTTGAAGTTTCAAAGAAAATAAAAAAATGCGTTCTTTTTATAGCAAATCGAGATTTTAATTTTTAATTTTGCTATAAAAATTATTACCAACCTTTCCAATACTAAATTATTGTGCTGATTATAAGTGCCTCTTCTTTTTCCCAATATATATACCATATATCTACTGCTATATATATATATATATATATATATATATATATATATATAACTATATAACTATATAACTATATAACTATATAACTATATAACTATATAACTATATAACTATATAACTATATAACTATATAACTATATAACTATCATATGCATATATAAAAATATATATATATATATATACTACATATATATATATTATATATATATAAATAGATAAATATATATACATATATATATATATATATATATATATATATATATATATATATATATATATATATATATATATATACTATATATATATATATATATGGTATATATAATCAAAAACGAAATTTTTCGCCGAGTATATATTATTATGTATTATTATAGAAGGCCTTATTTATATATTTATTAAAAGTTTTTACAAGAGTCTTCATAAGATGTTGAGATTTCATAAGC
>JABUQX010091696.1:0-12500 GCA_015478945.1 Trachelipus rathkii | reverse complement strand
GACCTACCACTCCTGAGAGATCACCACTTAGTCCCCCGGAGACCCCGGTATCAGTAGCTACACAGCCACACACACACACACCACCACACACACCTACATTAGTGTTAGAAAATCCTTTAAATATGACGGGAGAAGACGAACGTAACGAGAGAGAAAATATGACAGCAGTAAATGTGAACCGACTTTTTATGTCCAAGATTAAAATCCCAATATTGGATGGACCCCCTCAGATCGGTGCCGCATCGACTGGTCCACATGCGAACTCGTGGTTGAAGATACTTGAGCACAACTTCGCTCAAGAAGGTATAACCAGAGACCAAGAAAAAATAACTTGCGCCCTTGTCCATATAAGCGCAGATGCAAACTCCTCAGCAAGAATAGCGCTAGAAGCAACCCCAGAGCTTTCTGAAACAACTTCTTATGATGAATTTAAAAAGATACTGCTTGAAAATTTAGCTCCTTTAACGTCGTTTCGCGTTTGGGAGGTATTCGAAGAATTCGCAACAATGAAATGGGGTAAAAGTTCGACCCTAGCGACTTTTTGTCACAAGCTGAGAAGACTGGTGACTGAGTTCTCTGAAGAACTCGAGTTGAGATATGGTATAATAGTGAGCAAAGAGATGAGAAGAGTATTGTTATGGAGTAATATTTATATGAAGTTCACAGATGCAAAGACTAAAGAGAAGGTGGCAAAGATCTTTACTAAAGAAAATACAGCTTCTGAATTAATAAGTAAACTTAGTGCAAAGAAGGTAGATAATAGACGGAGACCTGAAGATAAAATAAGCGCGATAGGAGATAATTTTGAGAGAGGGATAAAGAGAAACGAAAATAGATTTGACAATAGAGGTAGTAGACCACCAAGTTCAGCCGAAAGGTATAGAAAACCTGGCAATAATTGGCCAAAAGATTATGACCGCAAATTCAGAAGAGGTAATTACGATCCTCATTACAGTAGGGATCACAGGTATCCCAGGATAAATAATAACAATCCCGGTTCCTATAAATACAGGAACAGCAGAGCTAGAAGTAGTAGTAGGCAAAGGCAACGATTTAGAAGTACAAGCCCTATGCCAAGAAGACCGCAGACATGGTCGACTAACAATGAAGTAGGAGATGATTCAACGCCCACGAGAGGGGTACGTTGGAATAAATTCAATCGGTCAAGGAGGGGCAGCAGTTCCCCCAGTCCGAGATTCACTCCTGAAAAGGGAGCAAACCAAAAAGCAAATCGCAGTGAGTATAAGGTAAATAAAGTGTCAGATGCAGTAGTTTCTGGAGCCAGAACTCCTCCGGTGCAGAATAACAGACAGACACATCGATCTCTTTCTAAAGAAGAGCTACTACGAGACTCATACGAAGAACCGTCCAGTTCAGAAGAAGATTCGGACGAAGCAGAGTATATTAGAGGTAATATACACAAGAATTGTAAAATTTTGGAAAAGGGTGAGACACCCAAAGAAAATTCCCCTTGTTGGAAAGGCGATCAGAAAATGGTAAGAAGGTTGACACATCGTACAATAAGTGAAAGCGGATCAGACAGTGAAATGGTGGAGCTCATTAAGAAGGAGCAGTGTGCTAAGGTACAGAACAAAGCTTTTTTAGAAAAGGCAAGGCGTCGCGCATGCGCGCCACAAGAATAGGTAACTTAATTGAGGAAGCACCACGCGGCAGAGTAGCTTCAAATATGGATGATAAGACACCATTGCCGCACAAAATGTGTAATATTAGCCACGTGGAGCAAAATCTTGCACCGCACCGCACCAGAGTCGCCGCATATTATTTAAATTGTAGTATTTTAAGCAATAATAACAAGTTTTATCATAATGAACGAGCCTTTATCGACTCAGGATCGTCCCTTAACATTCTTAAATATACGCACTTTAACGATTTAGAAGGTAGTTTTGATTTAATTTCCAAAGACATTAAACTTAATTTGGAGAGTATTACCCAGGGTGTAATACAGGTGTATGGAATCACCACACTTACATTAGAGATAGCTAATAGAACCTGTCAGTTTAAATTTGTAATTGTAGGAGATAACTGTGATTTCGAAGGTAATCTCATTTTAGGCTGTGACATATTGTCACAAGCACCACTCGTATTCGATTTTAAGGATAGGAAGTGCTATTTCAAGGAGGAAAGTAGCACAGGTTTAAAAATAGATGTGAATAATCCGATACCCTTAATGGTAGATAAAAAGGTAAAATTATCCGTGAAAATGGTGGACAAGGAATGTTCCAACCAACGATCGAATATAATCTGCGAAAATACATCAGGAACAACGGAGAATCGCTGGCAGCAACGGAAGAAGAGGGTAAGACGTCGTAGGCCGAACAAGGGATCAGGCCGACGCCATAGTACGTATAACTATGCCCGTGCAGACTGGAAGCGACAGCAATCAAATCCTGTATGGCAGAGAGGCAGAAGATTTAACAGATGTAATAATAGAAAGAACTGGCAGAGAAATAAAAGAACTAAGCGCATAAATTATAGAAACAGGCGCAGAAATAGGCGCAAAAATAGAGGCTGGTACCATAATAACAATAGGTACTCAAGAAACAGCCACGATGCCGAAGACTGGTACGAGGACACCAGTAGAGGGAGATATAAAAGACCACCTCAGACTCGTATGGATGATGTCTTTGAAGGTGACTTGTACTGTTATAAAGTCTCAAGAACTCCGGATCTATATGTAATCCGTGAGGAAGCTTCCGAAGAAGAGTCAGACACCCTTGAAAAGGACTCTGAAAGCGATATCCAGAGTGACGATAACCTCACTCGTATGGAATACGCACTTGAAACGGCAAATATGATGCAGCGCACTGGCAAATACACAGATGAAGACTCATACACATCCCATGATGAGAATGAGCACAATGGTCAATCATCTGATTCCAATTTAGAAAATATTTATAGTGAGAATGAGCATAGCGCTCAATACTTAGATTATGAGGATTTTATTCCTCATCCATCTGATCAAACGACACATTTCGATCATGATGAAGAGGATGATGAAAGTAATCCTGAAGTAGTTGATCAGCAAGGTTATGATCAGAGCTCTGACCGTTGCAATAGTATTAAAAGAAAATTTGCCAGAAACCCCAACCGTAGTTGGAAGAAAAAGTGTTGGAGGAATCATAGAAAAGATTCTGAAAATAAAATATTGGTTGATGGTGACAACACAGTACGGTACCGCACCGCACCATCCAATGCTCAACAATACACACCGAATTCTCATAGATGTTCCAAATGGTGGATGGATACTAGGGATCGCGACCCAAAATATTCGAAATATACCAAGACGAATGGAAGGAGAAATAGGAATGGTAATAGAGCTAGAAGATGGAAGAGTGACGCGACCCGCACTGAAGACTCAGCCATACAACACACTCAAGATGGCGCTTGCAAAATCATCAAATATGCACGCAAACACTCTGCACCCGCTAAGAGGTCAGTATAGCGGTTCAAGGCCTAAAACAAAAACCACACAACCCGTGTGTACGCCAATGGTACGTAAGGCGTCTAATACCACAACACCATATGAAAGTGAACTCGAGTGGGATCAAGCTAGTAATGATGCAGATGTAAACTTGGAATTGATCAGCCAACAAGCATCAAACTCAACTACAAGTTTGAACTACAAGAACAATCACCACAAAACACATCATAAGTTTAAAGATAAAAGATGTGCAAATGAACATACTTTGTGGAATGTCAGTAAGGAAGAGAGAGGCTTATGGGTCCCAGAAGCTGACGATGAATATCCGTCATCGCCTTCGACGGGAAAGAGCGTAAAGACCTCAGCAAGAGTGATTGCAGCCCAAAGTTCTCGAGTCCAATCTGACAATAAACAATTTATGTCGAAAGTAGATAAAGAAAGAATAAAAGAAAAGTTGCTGGTAATAAATACTAATGGTAAAAACTTAGATAAATACACACCGGAAATAATAGGAGAACCGGATTTATATGAAGATACAGATACCATGTGTATAGTTAAACTTAATAATAATAAAAGAATCATACCTAATTATAAATATATCTTAGAAGCTAAAATTGAAGATGAAAAAGCGCAACAATTACCTGACAACAAAGTATTGGTATCAGTAGTATTAGCCATGCCTTTAGAGGTAGCGCAGCCATCTTTATACTTATATACTTTATCGTAAATGTGAAGTTGAAGCAGTAATATAATAAGAGCTAATTAATTTAGGGAGCCGCCCCATTGAAATAATAAAGGGTGAAGCCATAACAACAGCTTATCCAGTCTTGAGAAGAAATCATACATAAATAGAGAGAGTCAACGCCACACGCAATACCATGATGAAGCAAATACACGCACAAACTATGCAAGAGTCCAGAAAGGATTATAAAAAGTGGAAGATACCCACAATAACCGAAGGGTTATCAGAACGAGAATTATATATGACATACAAAGAGATATTGACGAAAGATGAAGAAAAGCATCGAGTTTTGCAACGACCTGAGGAACTTGAAAACATTATTGATTTTCTCATGAAAAACAGAGACGTTGTGGGACTGGCAGATGACCCCATAGGGCAGTTCCCCAACTATCAATTTAAATTAGAACTAGATGAGAAGTGCCCAAAGGTCTTGTTCACTCCACAGTATCAGCAACCAAGATCTTTCGTGAACGATATTAATACCTGGACAGAAGACCAGTTGAGGAAGAACCTGATTGAACCATCAGTGTCCCCTCACAGTAGTCCATTGCTAGTGATACCTAAGAAGTCTGGAGGCCGTCCCAGGATTTGTGTCGACTATAGGAAGATCAATAAATGGTCAATAGGGGACTCCTTCCCCATTCCATTCATTCAGGATACGGTTAACTCACTAGGGCGAGCTAGTATATTCACCTGTGTCGACTTTCTCGATGGCTTTTATCAGATAGCATTGAGCGAAGAGAGTAGACCCTTACTAGCATTTAGAACCCAGAGAGGAGCTTGGCAGCCCCGAGTCCTACCAATGGGGTTAAAACAATCGCCCGCAGTGTTTAGTAGAGTGATGAGCCTCGTGTTAAGTGGATTGTTAGGCATAGATTGTCTCTCATACATTGACGATATAATAATATACTCTCAAGATGTACCTTCTCATTACAATAGCCTATCAAGAGTTTTTGATGCACTGAGGAAATGCAACTTCAAAGTTAAATTGGAAAAATGCCAATTTTTCAAGAAAGAAATAGTCTTTTTAGGATACTTGATTTCTGGTCAAGGGGTTACTGTAGACCCTGAGAAGCTGAAAACTTTATCGAAAATTAGGACACCTGCCAGTGTGCCAGAGGTACGCTCGGTTTTGGGGTTCTTCGGCTTTTTCAGAACTCTTCTGCCAGATTTTTCAAGTACCGCCGAACCACTAACCAAACTACTCAAGAAAAAACAAGAATTTATTTGGGGAGAGGAACAAGAACGATCATTGAGTAAATTAAAAGACTTACTGTTAGCAAGATCAATCGTACAATATCCTGACTTTAACAAAGAATTTATAGTTGTAACCGACGCATCCATTCACGGATTAGGAGCAGTATTACTACAAGAAAATGGAAAAGGAGAAGAATTACCTTTAGCTTTTGCGAGCAGAACATTGACAAAAGCGGAAAAGAATTACGCCCCTACGGAGATGGAGTGTTTGGGAATCATCTTTGCGTTAAGGAAATTTAAGAACTTAATATACGGATATAAAATAAAGGTGAAAACTGATCATTCAGCAGCAGTAGCAATATTCACTAAGAAAGATTATCCAACAGCTAGATTAGCTAGATGGTCATTAACAGTATCAGATTTCAATCCAACCTTTGAACACATAAAGGGTACGAAGAACTCAGTTGCAGATTTTTTGTCCAGATATATCCCTGATACAGGCGAAATAGATGATGAAGAAATAAGAGCAGAAGAAACGAGACAAGACAAACTCAATATGATAGAGCACCATCCTAGAGAAAATAATAATTTTAAAATCAAGAAAATTCAGAACTCCAGTAATAAAGATAAAGAAACAGAAAAAGGTAAGTTTAATAATAATATTAAAGATATAGGTAAAACAGATGAAATTTTAACGTTAGATACCGCAACTATTTCAAGAGAACGGAAGAAGGCAATCGAAATGAAGGTAGAATATGAAGAACTATCAAAGGGTAAAAAGATAAAGGGTTTAAAATTCTTTAAAGATATGATTTATATAAAAATAAAAGAAAACTATAAAATATGGTTACCCAAATCTTTGATAGACATAGCCATTGATATGACTCACTCAATTCAAGGTCATAGTGGGTCAGAAAGAACTCTAGAAAAATTAAGGAGGAGATATCATTTTCAGAATATTAGAAAAGTAGTAGAAGAATTTTGCAAAAGCTGTCATACGTGTCAAGAAGCAAAAGGTTCTAAGCCTAAAAAGGCAACAATAAAAACATATCCTTTAGCGGAACAACCATTCCAAAAGATTGCTATGGATATTATGGGTCCATTAACAACCTCATCGAAAGGGAATAAATATATACTCGTCTTTAAAGACCAATTAACAAGGTATGTAGAACTAGCAGCATTAAGATCAAGAGACAGTGATAAAATCGTAGATGTTTTTATAGATAGGATAGTAGTATGCCATACCGTGCCCGATACAATAATCTCTGATAATGCCTTAGAATTTGTTGGAAAACTCATGAAAGGTGTATGCAGAAAGTTCAAGATTAAAAAGGTAGAAATATGTAGCTACCACGCCAATAGCAATGGTCTGGTAGAAACCACAAACGCAACTATAGCAAACTTTCTGAGATGTTACGTAAAAGATAATCAGCGCGATTGGGACCAATATTTACCTTTGGCCCAAGCAGCTATAAACAATACATACAACGGTAGCATTAAAACTGATCCTCATTTCTTGCTCTATGGTTACACTAAACGTATGCCCTCAGACATACCATCTGAAGCCTTAATAAAAACTAAAGATCCTAAACCTATAAAGGAGGATGAAAAGATAGAGAAATTATATGAAAGAATTAAAGAAATTAGAAGGCAAGCAAGAGTAACATTAGAAAATGAAGTTAAAAAGTATTCAACTCAGAGCAGCAAAAAGGCAAAAGATAATCTCAATAAAGGTAGGAGATTTGGTGTACACTCAAAGAATCAAACCACCACACCTATCACCTAAATTATTCCGAAAGTGGAGAGGTCCTTTCCGAATTGAAGGCTACGGGAATGAACTTGAAACAAGCAATACATATATATTAAGAGATCCTACAACAGGCAAGATATATAGAGTAAATGTTGATAACTTTAAAGTAGCTAGAACGAGAGGAAAAGGTGAGAAATTTAATGAAGAAACAGATATAAATATATCCTCAGACACAAGACAGAAGATTGATGTTAACTTAAGAAAAGGAAAACAAAATAAATATAATAAGTACGGTAAACCTGAAGATGATAATGATGATGAAAATGACACTAGAGTAATTTATTTGAGAACACCTAAAGAAAATATAACGGAAGAATCGCAATTCAACATGGAAGGTGAAGCACCTGAAGCTGTAGAAGAAGATATGGAAACAGTAGCAGAACCAACTCAAGATAGTGAAATAAAACATGCTACATTGGAACCAGATGAACCAATATTCGGAGGAACAGAAGAAATGTCCAGTAATGTGGAACAAGCGATAGCATTACCAGTATCACAACCGGTAGATGAACCTACTAGAAGAACTAGAGGTAAAGAAAAGGATTTATCATATAGACCGAAACATCAGTATACAATGATGGAAAGATCACCTGTTCAGACGAGACAGTCAACATCTCGAACCGAAAGAATGGATCATACAGCACCAGAATTTCCAGAAAAACCACCAGATCTACCTCCAAGAAAACCACCAGATTTACCTGCAAAAAAGGTCAGATTTAAAAATATAAGAAGAGTCACATTTAGTGATAAAGACAGTAAAAGCTAGTTCATTACTATCTCTATCGCTAAAAGTGAAACTGAAAAGAAGCTTCAAAAGGAAGATGTCAAATTTCTATGTGTATGTACATATTGATTAATATTTGTGTAATAATAAATTTTACAATAAAAATATTTTTTTTTGTTGGTTTTCCTTTTATATACTTTTAAACTTTATTATATATAATATAAGCATATAGCTTCGAACAGGAAGGGGAGGCTGAGCGATATGCTGGCAGCTGGTTGCTGGCGCTGGGCGGGCGTTGCTGGCTGCTGCTGGCGTTGTTGGCGATATTGCGAGTTACGCACATGCAGCAAACATACTACATGGCTACTGCTGTTGATACATACAGGCAAGGCCGTGGTGGCGCGGGAGTTGGCAGCATACATGGCTGGCGCATAAGGCTGGCTGGTTGGCGTTGTTGTTACGCTGGCTGGCTGCTGCTGCTGGGCAGAAAGAGGCATGGCTGGCTGGCATACATGTTGGCGCAGCAGCGGGCTGCTGGCACAAGGCTGGCTATTGTTGCGCTGAAGGTGGATAGTTGCTAAGCCAGGTTGCATACATACATGTTGATATATGTGTCTTAAGTACCGGTATTAGTACTTAATTGGGTGCAAATGTACCTGAACTTTATAATTTTATTCATTATATTTAATCTTAAGTATGTTTCAATAACTAATACAGGTCTAACCAATAGTTTAAGGTTTTAAATTTTTTTTTTATGCTTGTAATTTTAATCATTTTTAGTATAGATGGAAGTTGATAACTTTACTACGCCAAGAAGATTGTCAGATCTTGCGGCTATCAAAGTTGGAGTACTGACGACCGTCACTAACAGTTCTAAGATGATACTAAGACGAAACTTGGAACGTGAATGGCGTCAAGAAAAGGCATCAAGAGAAACATATGAAACAGAATTTGATACGATGCTCAGAATACATGCTAGGAAACAAACAGTGATATCTAAACAGGTCAGTCCCTTATTACCAATTCCCACAATATTACAAGAACTTGTCCAATTTTGGATAAAGATATTGGTAACGAAACTAATTGACTGCGTTGTAACCCGCGTCCAATACCGTATTACAATGGAAGTAGGTGATGTTATAGATTTGATTGACCACAACTGTTTTGATCACCTAGGAATGATTAAAGATAGAGAAGTGTTCACCAGAATTAAAGAACATTTAATAAATAATAATGAAGATTTCACAAGAATACAAGTATATTTAGATATACCAGGAGAGTATAACGGACATAATAGCAGAGATCTATTAGAAGATTGTTTGTCAAGTGGTAACGAGAACAAACTTAGCAAGATAGTTCAAGAACTGAAGGAAATTCAAGAATGGGAAGAGTTAGAACTTATTGCACAAGCCATAATGAAGAAGAACCGAAATATAATCAGAGCCATTAGACCAATATATACTAACACTAAGACCATATATGAAATCTCAAACATACTAACTAAAGTTGATAGACAAAGAAATGTATTATATTCATTAAGAAATGGTGATGAAATGACAGGGCATTTATCAATCCTGCTCGAATACCCATTTCAAAGCTTATTTTGTACAGAATGTGCACATATAGTGAAGAAACTAGTCTATTTAGGAGGTTTTAGTGATATTTTAGAGATAATTTTAGAGAAAATAACGTTCGAAGAAAGTTATCCTGTTAATTATAGAGAACTTTTAACAATATTTTGGAATAACATAGATTCAGTAACACAACGAAGTATGGGAAAAAGAATATCCATAAGAATTTTATATAAATTGTTAAAGCTTAAAAGCATTCAATCTGAAGAAGGTATAGAACATACAATGATTAAAGCTATTGTAAATGGAATTGATTTCATCAACAACAGAGAATTACTAGTGACAATGTGTATACAAGCATGGACCATCGACGTGTTTGATATACCGATAAAGCTAACACATTATATGAGCAAAACAGATGTATTGAAGCTGAAGAATGAATTGTTACCTTCATCATATGCTAACACCAGAGATTTAATTGGAATATGGCTACAGCAGTACAAAAGAAACAACATTAAAAGAGTATTCAAATTCTTAGGAGAACAAATAATAGGAACAACGATTTCATATATCTACAGATCGCACTATTTTTTGAATACATTACCAGTACGTTGGCATCTAGCATGGCAAGGAAGAGAATATACAGCAACAACTAGAATGTCACACACTGAGAGCTTCTCAATAAGAGGAAGACTTTAACCAGTCGATAATATGTTGGTAACAATATATTGGTTAGAAGATAACACTAATCTTAATTGATTTTATTTTTTGAAATTTTTGAATATTTAACCAAAGAATTATTACATTTTAATTTTGTTTGATATTTAACTAATAATTTTATTAATATATTTATTTAATGAGTATTTATTTAATATTAATCTTATTTTATCATAGATATATATATTTAATATATCCCAAATATGATTTTTTGTTTGACCAAAGTTAATAAAACATTAGTTTCAAATCCCAAAGATTTTTTTGAGAATTTTTTATTTTTTGAATTTTCATTTTTTCTATTTCAATCTTTGTTACATATATGATTCTATATAACTCTTTTATTAGTAAATACATAGTACTTACAGTATAACATTTACTTATTCATTAATTTAGTAGTTTATTAACACTACATTTGTTCAAACACTTTGAAAAATTTTTTTTTACTTTTTACAAATTTTTTTTGTACATTACAATTTACCTCATAATTTTCAAACTGTTCCAAAACATTATATTCTAAAATCTACAAACAGTTAACATAACTTTAGATTTTTTGAATTGCCATACTGCCGAATATATTTTTTCTTTTCAGCTACTGGCAATTGGAATTATTGGGATAATACTAAGAGATACAATTGGAAATGAGACGCAAAGGAAGACCTTGTAAAAGATTATCTCACGAGGAATTCACGATGATTTTGAACCAAATGCATCAGATGTTTCCATTCTCAGTAACGATCCAAATACTGAGCGAGCAACCATTTGCTGGAATTGTCCAATTTATACCAGCATCGAAGGTTTAATGATTTTATGTATTATCTGAAGTATTAATTTTTTGATTAATTTAGCATTAATGTTTTGATTACTTGTTAAATCAGTTTACTTTACTTTTTTAAATTTTAACTTTTAAAATTTTTAAAGGGGGGGCAGTCTGAAAATTCCGATTGCTCAATTGTATAAAAACCCCAAGTAAATAAACAGGATGTAGAAATCCCATTAGATTAATTAATTAATGATATTTAGAACTATTTGGAAAAACATATATTTTGAAATAACATTTATATTAATAATTTTCTCACGGTTTTTCCTAAGGGTTTTTCCCAATTTCACAATAGTAATTTTCATATTAATTTTCTTTTTGCATAAAAGTTGAAATTTCACAATAATTCGCCGGATACCCATCCTATTGCTAAAACGAAAATAAGATTTCGGTAAACAACCAGCGGGTATAAAAGACAAGGATCAGGAGCTAGAGCTCATTATTCCGACCTTATCAACTAGTATACAAAAGCAAAAAACGACAGTATAATTTTATCAGTGAAACCAAATCGAAATAAAATAAAAAACTCTAAGTCCACTTTTTGAACTTAGAAAATTTTCCAATTAACTTTCACATAGTAAAATTATCCAAGATTTTATTTTCAACTTAGTAAACTTTTAAAAGCGAACAAACGCGATCTCAGAATTAAATTTTAAAAACAAATTTAGAATTCATTTTGAATTTATTTAAAAACAAATTTTAGAAAATATTATTTTAAATAAATCAATTTTAAATTCCGTCAAACCCCAATACTAACTTTACAGTTTTGGTAATGTAAGTAGACGAAGCAGTTTGATTTTTATTATTATTTGAAAACTTTTAATTTAAAGTTTAATTTTTGAATTTTTAATTTTTGAATTTTTATCTTTCAAAATTTTGATTCTGTTTGATATAAAATTATCAAAGATTTTTATTTTTTTATTATTGAAAATTTTATTGTTGTTAATTTCGAAGCCATTTTAGTTTACCAAACAAATTAACTCCGAAATAAAAATAATAATAAAAATAATAATAATAATAAAAATAAAAATAATAATAATAATAAAAAAATAATAATAATAATAATAAAAATAATAATAATAATAATAAAAATAATAATAATAATAATAATAATAATAATAATATTAATTAATATTAAATAATAATAATGTAAAGGAAATTGCCGTCTACAACGATTCTAGACAATAGTAATACGTCATATTAGCATCACCGGATGTTTATAACTACGTCATTTTTACGTCATTTTATTAGGTCATTGAACGCGAATGACATATATTTAACCACATAAACTTACATGACTATGTGTGAACCAGGTAACTGGGCGTAAAAGGATATATTTACGTGTGTACCAGGAACACACAGATTATGTACATTTATGTATGGCGCGAGACCAAAAATTATATATTTTAGCATACCACATAAACTAATATATATATAAATATTAGTGTTAACACAGCAGCATATATATATATATATATAT
>JABUQX010091695.1:7500-15000 GCA_015478945.1 Trachelipus rathkii | reverse complement strand
ACTAAACTTCATTTTAATAAGCTCTAAGGTATAAAATGACAGAACATTAGCAGTTCTCCATTTTTCAGGGGATAACCTATTTCTTAAGTTTTAGAATATTTTCCTTCTGTTCTAACACCTATAATAGAGGTATCTGAAGAAATAGAAGAAGAAATGTATTTATTGCTAGTTTTTCAATTCATATAAAGATTTCCAGTGTTTTTCCCACCAATTGAAGGGAATATCATTTCTTCACTGGTCAAAGTAGGCAAAAAACTTATACATTTGTTTATTCTTGATGTAATATTCCATTATGTGAGTTTAGCTAGTATCCTTTTACTTTTATGTACAATATTCACATCGTCAGAAGAATGGGGACTTTCTTTTTTCACATCTTCAACCCTCTTTACTGTATGACGATTTTGATGCCGCAAATTCTTTAAAACAATCCATTAAAGAAGTGAAAATGAACCTTCAGCTTCACGTTGTCCCCACTACGTATTCCGAATTATCCCTATAAAACCTATATGTATTCTCAATCGCTCTATCTTTCATAAATACAGTCTACGAAAAATTATCATTACACTTATACTAATTCCTCCGCTCTTGTTGAAATGTTTTGCAGCATTCTTTTCTCAATCTTTACTAAATTATGCTATGATATAAAGATCAAAATACTACAACAAAAAATGAACTCAGTACAAGTCTTGGTTTTTTTTATATGATGCGATGTGCACTCTGATAGACTTAAATTTAAACAAAAAAATTAGATAGATACTATGCGTGGAGCATAAAAACCACTAAAATCTGATAATTCATCGTATTCGTTCTTTCAGGCGGTGCGACTCTAGAGAATATTATGTAGCCTCCTCTCTAAATTTTCGCTAAATATATCCTTTGTGGTATATGTTCATATACTATCAAGCGCCCGCGCCTTTTGGGTTAAAGGCGTGAAGTGAAAACAAAAGAAAAAAAAAAAATCAATAAATAACATATATAATATCTTAATACATTTTTAAAAGGGAAAAGGGAAAGATAAATAAAACCTTATACCAATATACAAATACAACCCCACATCAGAAAAAAAATAAATCAAATAATTTATAAATTAATACGGAAACACCCCCGATCCACACTTTGCTGCCTCTTATCTTTCACCTTCGTATTTACACATTCTAAACTCGGTTTTATAAACGTAAGACTCACAACCAAATCCTTCGCCTCTTTATTAACTTCCGCTGTTCGACGGCACTCTCCGCCCGTTGCTCCATCCGTCCTATTCAACATTATGGTTGTGCCTCATGCTATCCGTCACCTTTATTTAGTAGTTTCCCGTTTCTCGTCCCATCTCGGCATATGCCTCCGCCAGGCGGCTTGTAAATTTGGAATCGCTTAATACCTTCACTGCTTTCCTCCACTATATACAATTCAGACTTAATTGTTTTTAAATTTTTTTTTTTTTTTTCTTTTTTTTTTTTTTTGTTTTTTTTTTTTTTTGTTTTTTTTTTTTTCTTTTTTTTTATTTCCCTTTCTTTTTTTTTTTTTGTTTATTTTTTAAAACTTCCAACTAACAATAAACAGGGGGAATAAAAATCTGAGCTAATACATTGATTTATCTGGAGGACGATCCTCTCTGCCGATCCTCTCTTTTCTTGGCTGCGTATAGAATCCGTGGAGTACTGCGGGGCCTCGGCTTCCACCATCCACTGTGACGTCGAATTCGCAAAAGACTTAGAGCTTATGATAGTTGGCCACTCAAGTCTTGGGTCTGCTAGTCTTAAAAATCTTCCGGCCCTATTATGCCCGAATCTTTGCTTAAATGCCGAACTGATCATCGCAAAACCGGATTGTATTTATGCATTAATGTCTCACACTGTGCTACTGGCGGCTCAGAATACTAATGGCTTTCCCAGTCCGGTCCTCATGCTCGTGGGCCGTGGACCATAGCTCCTAAAAATCTTACTTCTGTATGTACCACTTCTCGTCACCTCACAGATCGATAATAACAGCATAAGCGCCAGTATCTGGGCATCGTCTCCTCGTCCAGATCATGTCTAATTATCCTATCTTATTGTGCGTATTTCTTCTCGTCTGTAGCTGTTATTCTTTTCGTAGAACTACTGACCAAGTGCCGTGTGCCATCATCTTCATAAAGTGCGTGTTGTATTTCCTTTTACCACTCTGGCTTCAATTATTCTCATGCTTTCCGGCTCCTTCTGCCTCGATCGCCGGGATGGGTTATCCTGTGTCTGCATCTAAATTTTTGGGCTATTTTATCTTGGTCTGGTATTGTCATAAATACAGATCGACCCTCGATCTCAAAAACCACGCTTATTCGTGTAATAGTGTTCTGATCCTCACTTGACGTATATTATTGTAGATCTTGTTTGACCAACTTTTTGACGCATCCGTCAATCTACGGTATGTCGTTATGTAACTACTTTATCTATCTTTTTTAATTTTTATTTAACAATTTCTCTCTTATCCCCTTCAAATTTTTCGCTGTCTCACTCTCCCATCCCCTATTCCAAGACACGATACGTAGTCACACCCTGCTGGCGATTATAAGCATAGCCTTTTCTATATTACTATATATAATTTATAATATATTATATATATACATATAAATAATATATATATTATATATATATAAATTATATATAACACTATATATATATATATATATTAAAGTATAAATATATATAGTATTATAATATTATAATAATAATATCATTATATTATATATTATATAGTATATATATATATCATAATACTATATTGATGATCCACATCTTGATAGCCCTATTACCTTATATCGCGTATATTAACTTTTATTACTTAGTTATAAATCTCCTACACTCATGGTTACCCGAGCTATACCCTACAGTATACTAGCTAAGCTCCCATTCCAACTGTTCACTCATCATCCTTCGTACAGATCCACGTCATACCTACGTTAACTAGTCATTTCCTAACTTGCCCTTACACTCTCCATTGTTTCCCAAACGTTCATACACTACTTCTATATTGATACTTACATTCCTATGTAGTTATTATTCCTCATATACTTATATTTATCTATCTTTCTACTCGCTCTATTCTAAACATCTTACTGAGTACAGACCGTAACTCTATCATACTCTATATTCTATCTATACCTACCTTCTATTATCATCTATTTATACTATAGTTACTTGACTATGTATCTACAATAAACCTTATACTACTATATTCTACCGTACCTACTTTTTATAACCTCCTTAGCGTGGTTTTTCTCTACTACTACTTAGATTATATTAATCACTCCCTATCACTCCCTCTTTATACACCGGGCCTGCCTAATCAGTCTTACTATATATATAGTATCCGTGGATTTATATATATATAGTATATATATATAATGTGTGTGTGGTATTCATACGTGTTATCTATGATTATAAAGATATCTTTTCAATATAAATTACAACTGTCATCTAGTGCCTATAATTAGAAACGGCTCCTTTGTTATTATTATTGTTATTATTTTTGAATATTAGGTTGTTATCGGACTTTTATTTGTAGTACAATTAATAACCTAACAGAAATTTTTAATATGACAAGCGTTTCTAAATTATTTATCGATTAACATATTAAAAATTCATAAGGTCTTTGTTTTGGAAATCAATATTAGAGATGTTCATTTATTATAAATTTGACTTGGTGATTGAAGTTAGTTTTTATAGTTTTTTTGCTATGGTATATTGCTATATTTGATTGTATGTTTTTATTAATCTGTTTTTTGGTATAATTGACTGAATGGTTGTATTATGACATTGTTGTAAATGATTACTTGCTTTTTGTTATTATTTTTTTTCTTATTATTATGATTATTTTTATCACCTCTGGTTGAATAAGGCGTGGAAACCCACATGGAATTCACCGGAATTGGGAAATCCAAATCAGAGGTCGTGCAGTCAAAGGTCGACATGATCCGATAGATGGCGTTGGAAAATGTATATGTCATAGGTAAAACCATTTCCATCATATTTATAACATATCAATGTTAATAAAAAAACCATAGTCACAATCAAATATATCACTAACAGCTTAATATATTAAAAACAATTAACAATACACCAAGTCAATTTATATAACATGAACACCTCTATATATTACTTATCCAATAAACCAAAACAGTAAGTGACGAAACCAGGAACACCTCTGACCATTCTCCACACACTACAACACTCCCACTACAAACTCGTCACAAACCGACCACCCCCCCACCCAGTATTTGTTTTTTGTTTCTTTTTTACTTATTTCTTTTTTTGCGTATTGTTGTCTATATACGTCTGTACGTGTTTTTCATCTAGTTTAATCAATATAGATATAAACTTCTCTACGAAGATACTCTACCCCCAGCTCATGTTTACATGTTCCGAGCTTGGGAAAAAAAACAAAAAAAATACTTATTATAACTAGCTGATAAATCCTTTCCCCGCCCGGCAAAGATTCTGAACCAAGGAATAATCTTTCAGGGAGGCTCAGATGCCCACCACTGCCTCTTCGTCTCATATCATCTCTCTCCTATTGCTTCCTCCCCTAGTTCTTCTTTCTTCTCGTCAACGACGATTACACCTCTGACCTTCCAGGGTCCTCTCACAAATTATGTACTCGCTCTATGAAGCACCCACAAATAGATATTTCATCACTTTTACATATCGGGGATGGTCACATTAGGTAAAATTTAACTCTTCATGTTGGAAGAAACAAAATTAAGTCATATTTTTTTTTTTTTTTTTATTTTTTTTTTTTTTTTTTTTTTTATCTCTGATTACCTCCCACGTTACTTTAGCAGTATGTATTGACCAGTCTCCGTAAGCGGAAACTGATCGAGTGTTGCGTGTCCACTCGCGTTCTTGCCACCACCTTATCGTGATCGTCCTCCGTATGCACAAGGGCGAATTTGCGTGTGTGGTGGGCACATGAAGTTTTGTTTGATGATCAAGCAACTCCAGACTAGTTCGCCTTGCTCTCCCTTCTGCGTCTCACCTTACGATTTCGTGGAATCTCTTCTTCCATCTTCTTGTGTTCCTACTCAAATTTGATATCTCGTCCTCACTTTAAGCCCCGTCTGTGCTCATCTGCGTAAATATGTTGTTTTTAATCACCCCCCCTTGACATAGGCATTTGCCCGTGAGCGTGGTGATAAACCGTATATATATAAAAAAAAAGATATATTATCATACCCATATATATTATAGCTCACTATGATATACTCACTGTGTATAATTATGTAATATATTATATGTTTATGTTAGTGAATGAATGTTATTGTAGTGATTGATATATATATATATAGTATATATATATATATATTAATTATATATGTATTAATATTAATATATTATATAATATATATATATATGTCTTTAAATATATATATGATTTATATCTGGCTGTATAGAATTCTTTTAGGCTGCAGTTATTATGTTGGGCGTCTAGAGTTCTAGATCTTCTTTTAAAGTGTATAGGCACATTTTTCAATAATGTTATATAGCTAAATTGTTATTAAATAATTTGTTGTATTAGAAAAGTTCCCTTTTTAAACCTAGACTTATTAATAAAGTATCCGAAATGTATCTCCTGCCTAACTACCAATAATGATTAAGGCACTATAATAAATTTCATTTATCGGTGTTTTGTGACGTAGTGCAACCAATGGCTCAATAACAAATTATTATTTATTATTATTAATTAATTATTTATTACTTATGTATTATTATTATATTATACTATTATTATTATTTGATTATATTATATTTATTTATGATGTATTATTATTATTTATATTATATTATTATATTTTATTATCTTATATATATATTATATAGGTTATATAGGTTATGTTAAAATATATTAGTATATTATAATATATTAATATATACTATATATACTATATATGCTATTATATATATTCGTATATATAACCATATATTAATTATAATACCCTGAGATATAATAATATATATAGATATAAAGCATTATATTATAAAATTCCCTTTATGAACAGTTAAAACAATAGTAATTTTAATTTATATTGTCCTTGCTATCATGAATATCATAATATTTGGGGGTCTCACTGCCCAAGCCTTGCAGCCTATATGGTATTATTTAGGGATAATTTAATTATTAATAGTCTTGAGAATAGTTTTATTCTTTCCAATATACTTTGGAAATAACTGGCTTTAAATGGTTATTAGTTAGATAAGTTCATTTTCTTAATTTGTTAAATTGAGTAGGGAAATAAATTTCACAAACGTAGGTTGTTTTAAACATTGACATCATTTTTAATGCTAATTTTTTTAATTTGGATAATCTTTTTCTTAAAAAAATTTAAGAACTTAATAATACCAAGCTGCATTAAACCAGTTACAAACACACCTATTTCATGGTTTATAAATAAAGAACTGAGTTCTAGGTAATAAAAATCAGAAGATTCACTGAAATGGAGATGAGCAGGAGACCAAGTCGGAGAGAAGGGAAAAAAGATCACCAGTCGGATGGTCTTTACGTGAGTCATAATGTCCATCTGAGATAAGGTTAGAAGATTTAAGAAGTACAAATTTTTCTCTTAAAGATTGATTCGCAAACTTTAAGAGAGAATAAAGGTTAAAGCAGGTGTAAGTTACCTTCGACCTTAAGGTGTTTGAAAGAAAGGAATATGAATATATAATTGCAAAATAGGGGTAAATTACGGGGGTTTGGTGAGGGGGCATCGTTGTAGGACGGCCCAGGGGATTGAGCTTTTGACATTGACGAAATTGCCGTTTACGACAAATGAGGGTCTGTCACAGTATATGAAGCTTCAGGGCGGATTTTCGCCGTGATTTCTTTCTCTGGTGCATGTTTGTGAAACCCACCCGGAGCTCTGGGGAACCAAGGGGCAGCTAATGTATTAATATATATATATAAATATATTATATATATATATATCATATATATATTCCATAATATATATAATATATATATATATCTATATATATTATATAGTATATATATATTATATACCTAAAATATATACATAAATATTTTTATATTATATGTATATTTATATGTATATATATATATAATATTTTATTATATATATATATAATATTATTATATATATTATTATATGTGATAGTAATATATATATATATAATATATATATGATATATATATTAATATATAATATATATATATATATATATATATATATATATATATAATATATAGATATATATATATATACTATATATATAATAACTGGTTCTAGTAATCAAAAAATCAGTATATTCACTGATATATCATCGGTTGGTGCATATTTTTATTTTATCTTGGTAATTTATTTCGGTAAAAATAACAGATTTTTTTTTTTCAAATATTAATTTGGAAAAAATAACATTGGCACATTTAAAAGCGAAATATTTATTTAGTACAATAATGAAATTATAATGAAAATAGATTTATTTAAATTCTTTCATGTAAAATAAAGGTTCA
>JABUQX010091695.1:2500-5000 GCA_015478945.1 Trachelipus rathkii | reverse complement strand
TATATATATATATATATATATATATATATATTATTTTTATATATGTTATATATATATATATATATATATATATATATATATATATATATATATATATATATATTAAGAAGTATATAAAGTTTTCTTGGATCTATGTGTTTGGGAAGGTTTCTAACTTTTTATGAGACTTTTGCCATTCTCACAACTTTGCCATATAATTACTTATAAATTTAAGAATAACCCACCACGTATTTTATTTATTAATCTAAGAAGTTTTGAGTCTCTTTTATTCCATTGTTCAGTTATTGTTTTTTAAATATCGAAATTATTTTATATATTTTTGTTTTCTAGTTTTTTGTTAAGTGACTTTGAAACGGTATTATAATTTTTATAAGTATTTATGTATTTCTTTATACTCTTTCCTTAAAACTTTGTATTCAAGTTTAGCATTTTTTTGTATTTCTTTAGCACTGTGTATTCAACTTTAGCATTATCTTTGTATTCATTTAACATTTTATAGATCGCTTAAAACTTTCTGCATAATTCTCTTAACAATTTACAAACCCTACCTTTAAGTAGTTTAACTAATTAACTAATTTGAAAACCCTCATTCCTAGTTTTGTTCTTTGCTTTAGTATTTCTTTGTGTATTATTATTATTATTATTATTATTATTATTATTATTATTATTATTATTATTATTATTATTATTATTATTATTATTATTATTATTATTATTATTATTATTATTATTATTATTATTCTTGTTGTTGTTGTTGTTGTTGTTGTTGTTATTGTTATCATTATCGTTACCATTATCATTATCTTTTTCGTGTCATTGCCAATCTTGTTAAATTTTAACTTATTTTTATATATATATTTTTTTTAAATTCCTTTTCTATATATGGAATTTATTTTAAAATTAATTTTTCTCTCCCATTCTATTCGGAGATTATCGTAAATGAAAGAATTTCAATTGCGGTCAGAGTTACCGATTGGAGGGAAAATGGTGTATTTATATCGAGAAGGAGTAGTGGTGAAACCTAAGTCAATCGTGTCCAAGAATTGGTTACTGTGATCTGGGTTATATGTAGGTTCCTTAGTTAACTGTCGCAGATTGTTGAGAATACCGAATGTTTTCTCCTCCCCCCCTCCCCCAGCAGTATCAGTGTGAAAGGAGCCCAACACTCAACGTGGTATGCGTTGAGATCCCCTAAATAGATGTCTTCATCATTTGGATAGGAAGCAGTAACTATTTCATGAGAAGTTGTAAGATATTCAAAAAGGACATGAAAATCTGTTCCATTACGGGATCAGTAGCAGGAACACAAAGAAAATGATAGTAGTAAGGAGAAAGATTTTAAGCCATAGAACATCGATGTTAGAAGATTCGGATCATGGCTTTTATCGGTGTCCTTATCCATATTCATATCGTTTGCATGGATTCGAACACACTTAAAAAAAAAAATATATATATATATATATATATATATATATATATATATATATATATATATATATATATAATAGTTGTTATTATGTATATATATAGCAGAAGAGCAGCAGCAGCGGTATATAAAGATATATATATATATATATATATATATATATGTTAAGGTTATTATTGGCATATATATATATATATATATATATATATATTATAATATTGTCAATTTTTTCATGTTACGTTACCGAACAAAATGTAGAACGGCACGCGCATAGTGAGGAGAGTTTGAACTTTTTTCCTATATATTTATATAACTTTAATATAGCATGTTTTGTTGTTTATTGAAACGATGGAAAGGGAAATAAATTATAAGTTTGGTTACGTTAAGTAAGGTTATGTTACGTTAAGTAAGGTTATATTAAGTTACGTTAGGTAGCATTGATTTAAATTTTTTTTAATATTTTTAAAGGTGTGAAGCTCTTTTATTGAATTAAAGTTTTAATTTTCCAGATAATTTATATTTGATTTTTTTAAATGTTCAAATCCATGTAATCGATATGCATATGGATGGTATGGACACAGTTAAAAGACAAGATCCCATATATAGTTTAGTAAAGATATATATATATATAAAATAAATTATATATATATATATATATATATATATATATATATATATATATATATATATATATATATATATATATATATATATATATATATAGTGTGTGTGTACTGTATTCAGGTTTACATTTATTAGGAGAGTGTAACTTTAATCAAGTCACTAAATTTATTGAAAATTGAAAGAGCTCATATATATATATATATATATATATATATATATATATATATATATATATATATGAACCTCCCCTTTAAAAGGATGTTAAGATATATATTGAACGAACTATATAATCGATTTTTTTCGATTATTTCAAGGCAATAGAGCGTCAGAGTTGCCAAAAATAGTTTTTTTTTTTTTTTTTTTACTAAAACAATACCCTAGATTAAACTGCAAAGATGGAAAGAGTCAGGTTCTCTCGGCCTCAGGGTGACGGGGGGGGGACTCTCGTCC
>JABUQX010091694.1:32500-35000 GCA_015478945.1 Trachelipus rathkii | reverse complement strand
ATATATATATATATATATATATATATATAATACAAGAGATGCTTAAAGTTTGTTCCAAATTATAAAAATAACTCACCATAAATGGGTCACTTTCAGACTCAGTCCCATCACCTTCAGTGCCTTAATGTGGACGAGTAAGATTTGATGCAATATTACACTTTATTTTCTTCAGTATCCTGCTCTTGGCAGCTTGGTACTTCCCCTCATTTAACCTACGTACCACTCCGAGTTTGAAGTGAAGATGCAGGGCTGTTGCCATAAGCAAATCAAAATCATCAAAAAGACTGCTAAACCTCGGTTCAAAGCCCTTTTCTTTCCCTTTGTTTGCCTTTGGTTGCTTTAGCAAGTAGTTGACTAAGTTTTTGGCATAGTTAAATTTTTCCACCTCTCATTGCATTTTCCCGATCTTGTCCTTGAGGAGTAAGAAATTAGGCAATAGGACTCCCGCGTACGCATTCTTCTCTTCCTGCAACATATCAAGCCTAACAGCAATAGGCGCCATTATTTCGATGTACTCCGCAATTACCTCCTTATCACTTTTATTAAGTACTGTAAGACAAGGCTTCTGGTCCATACAAATGTTGTTGATATGTGTCATGCGACCATCAAGGTTCTTAAGCAGATCTTTTATAGAATCGAATATGGAGTTCCAGCGAGTAACACTTGGTGTTTTAAGCTTTGTTCCCAACTCTTTCTTAATTCTAACAGCAGTTGTAGTTTTCCTGTTTTGGGCATTCCACAATTCCTGTGCTTTGGTAAGTGTCTTATTAAATCGATCCTTGACACTAGAGGACCAGCGAGGAACATTTGAAACATCCTTAGTAGCCAAGATGTTTAATATGTAGGAAATGCAACTGCGATGTTTAATTAGGCTAAGTGCATAATGTTCTTCAAGCAGATTTTCTAGCTGGAGAGGTTTTGTCTGCAGAACCTCTGTGTCACTAACTAATTTGCTCCATCTCTTCACGCTTAACCACTATCTCTGCAATCGGTGCCTGTTCTTCTTCCTCTTCGTCACCCGTTTCTGTATGAGCATCCACCCGAAAGACTGCACAGAAATTAGCACCGTTATCTGTTGTAATGCAGACAACCTGAATATAATTTTTTTTTAATTTAGTTGTTTCCTTATTAATTTGGAGTTATAATTTTTTCAGCATTACGTTATTATTTCATATTGATTTTTACTGACCTTATGCTCAATGTCAAATTGTTTATGAATATCCGTAATATTGTTGGCTAGGTCTGTGCTTGTCCTCTACACACAAGAGAGCGCTCTCTCTCTCTCTCTCTCTCTCTCTCTCTCTCTCTCTCTCTCTCTCTCTCTCTCTCTCTCTCTCTCTCTCTCTCTCTCTCTCTCTCTCTCTCTTTCAAAGTATTCAAATTAATCCAGTGAACCGTCATCCCCAGAAAACTCCTGTTTGTTGTTCCCAGTCCAGCTGTCTGCGGTTGTGGCCGCATAACTGACCTTACTGATAATGTTGGTTAAATCAGCCTTCCCTATTATGCATATGACATGAAGATCCCTCGTCACTTTTCTTCTGGAGGGGAGGTGGAAATCAGAGTTCAGGTAGGACAGGAATTCGACAAAGAACTCAGACTCCACAATGTGAATAGGCCCAATGTCATGTAGCAGAAATCTAGAAACAAAAATATTTGATGAGAAATTATATTAATGACAAATGAAACTTGGTATTTCAAATTCGAAAATTTTTGTATGGACTGTATTCTGTTAGTTTTTTTAACCTGTTAGTTGTGACACAACTTTTAACCTGTACTTAAAATAAAACACTTACTTATAAAGCAACTCAAGAGCTCTCTTCTATTTAAATATTTTTGACATAGACTGGAGAATGATGGTCTGATGTTTTTTGCTGGGTGTCTCACTGTCTGTTGAGCAGCTCCGGCCCCGCTTTGACCCTCCTTCAATTGCAGTACACAGCTCCTTGTGCAAAGAAGGATGTTTCTAAAGAAAGTTACAAAGCTAAAATCCTTATTCATATAAATAAAATATGTGAAATATTTAATGGTTGAATTTTAAAATTAAAAAGAAATAAAATTCAAATAAAAAGTATCAGTATAAGTTACTTACGATCAAGCTATGTGTTGATTTAATGTCAAAGCTGAAGGTTTTTTTTTACATTGGGAGCATTCAATCTTTCCCTTGTACATCACTCTATTGCCCTCAATATACTCCTTCTTGCTCTTGACAGACCCAAAGTACTTGATAAGATGGGGCCATAGGTGCTCCAAGTCATCTTGGCTGATTTTTTTCATGGGAAGTACAGGCAGCATCACACTCAATAATTTAAAGAGTTAGACTTCGACGACTTTCACCGTTTGCAATTCTTTTTCCCTTTAAGCACTTATTCAAATCGGTTTTATCCCAATTTAAACTCAAAAGCATTAAAAAGGTTTAATCGCTAATCACAAGTAACCAATAAACTTAGTAAATTGGCTATAATAATAATAATAATAATAATAATAATAATAATAATAATAA
>JABUQX010091694.1:25000-27500 GCA_015478945.1 Trachelipus rathkii | reverse complement strand
TGGACACCTGGTGATGTCGCCTTGACGGGAACTCGGTTGCTTTATAACTGTTCTTGAATCCAACTTTTTGGTTGGAGGATAGCTCAGTTGTATAGCACCGGGCATATTGTCCTCACGCGCAACATGCGGTGGTTCAATCCCAGAGAAGGCAGTTAATTCTTTACCTTCTCATTATATGTTCTTTCTTTAACATCTTATCAAATTGCGATTATTATGCAATATTTAACATCTATATATATATATATATATATATATATATATATATATATATATATATATATATATATATATATATATATATATATATATATATATATATATATATATATATATATATATTTATATATATATATATATATATATATATATATATATATATATATATATATATATATATATATATATATATATATATATATATATATATATATATATATATATATATAACTACCACCCCGGGCAGAGCCCTATTCAGGGAGGGGGTGTTGCACGCCAAAATTTCATCCGCTAGCGCAAATTACGCAGATGAGCACAGACGCAGGCTTTAAAGTGAGGGAGATTAAATTCAGCAGGAAACACAGAAGATGGAAGAGAATTCCACAAAACAGAGGTGGCAGGAAAGAAGGAAGCACCGCAGCGAACTAGCCTGGAGTTACCAATATCTACACAAAACTCGTGCACAGACACAGCACCCCTTGTGCTACGAGGGCGTCGTAAAGGTGGTGGTACGTGAGTGGTACGTGAGTGGTAAGTTCCCTCGAACACCTGTCGCTGCGGTACCTATAGAAAAGAGATAAAGTACCAACATCGCGCCGCAAAGATAGAGGGTCAAGTGAGATTTTGACTTGACCCTGTCCAAAAGCCGGGTGAAACCAGAGCCCCCAGATATGAGAACAGTACTCCATACAAGGGCGGATGAGACCCTTGTATAGCTGGAGTAACTGAGAAGAGAAAAAGTCTCGCAGTCTAAACAGAACTCCCAGTTTCTATGAGGCCGCCCTAGCAACCGTTGTGATGTGAGGTTTCCAAGACATTTTTTTGTTTATGTTAAGGCGAAGGATGTTTATATTGTCAACAGGAGAGACGAGAGAACCGTCGAAAGATATAGGAAAGTTAGAAGGGGTTTTAGAGAGGGAGATTTGTAGAAGTTGAGTTTTTAAAAAATTGAATTTCACAAGGTTGAGACGACCCCAATCGGAAATTCTATCCAGATCAGCGAGAATAGAATCGGAAAGGTTAAGACGAGAGGCAATTCTAGAAGTAAAAGAAGGAGTAGAATTGAAATGAGTTGAAGAGTGAAGGGTCGAGTCATCGGCATATGAGTGGATAGAGTTAGATGTGCAGGTGAGAAGATCATTAATGAAAAGTAAGAATAAAGTAGGAGAAAGACCGAACCCTGAGGAACACCACTATTGACAGAAAAGAAGAAGTCGCTCCATCAACCACAGCCGATATTGAGCGACTTGAAAGAAAGCTAGACAAAATTAAGCAAAGAGAAGGAGGAAACCCAAAGGAGGGGAGCTTGGAGAGCAGTGACGCGCCATACCCGGTCAAATGCTTGATATGTCATGCGCCACGCAAGTATCCCAGTAGTTCCTAAGAGCCGAAAACCATAAATCGGTTAAATATATATCGCCAGTAGACCTTGAACGCCGATAGTGGTACTGGTGATCGGAAAGAAGAGAATAAGATTCCAGATGGTCTAAGAAGTGAGAGTTAAGAAGGTTGCTTCAAAGATCTTAGATAGGACACAAGTGAGAGCTAGCTATAGGCGATAATTAGAAGGATCAGAGCGGCTTCCTTTTTTCGGAATAGGTTGGACATGTGCGTGCTTCCAACACTGAGTGAAAGTGCTAGTATTGAGAAATAGAGAATATAGTTGAACGAGGGGGTGTGGGGTCAGCACGCACAATTCCCTCAAAACTCGGAGAGGAATGCCATCCGAGCCACCCGCCTTCCTAACGTCTTATAGATCTCAAGAGCCCATGCACCCGATCAAGTGTGATCTCAGGCAAAGACATAGGACACCTGAGAGGAGAGAAGGAGGAGGAGGAGGAATGCCAGAATCTTCCAGGGTTGAGTTAGAGGAAATAGGAGGCCGAAGAGATTGGCCCTTTTCAGTTGGAGAAAGGGCAACAGAGCCATCAGATCGAATAAGAGAAGGGAGGAAAGGATGATTTACAGAAGTTGCTAGAGATGTTTTTAGCAAGAGGCCAGAAAGATTTGTCAGTAGGAGAACCAAGGAGGTTAGCGCACTTTCGTTTGATGAAAGCCCGCTTTGCTCGTCGAAGAGTATCCCCGCAAACGATATGAGTATATATATATATATATATATATATATATAGAAAGTATATATATATATATATATATATATATATATATATATATATATATATATATATTTATTTATTTTATTATTTTATGTTTATATATATATATATATATATATATATATATATATATATATATATATATATATATATAAATATATATATATATA
>JABUQX010091694.1:5000-17500 GCA_015478945.1 Trachelipus rathkii | reverse complement strand
CTATTTTTTTATATATTTTTATTATTATTAAATATATATACATATATATATTATATTAGTAATACATATATATATATATATATATATATTTAAATACGTTGATATTTATATATTTATATATATTGTTGTTTTTATTTAGCTATATATATATATATATATATATATATATATATATATATATATATATATATATATATATATATATATATATATATATATATATATATATATATATATATATATATTTTTACAGTTCACCATCACTCATGGGCTGGGCCCTTTTCAAGGATGGGCAGAAAATAAAACACAGAAAATCGCATCCAAGTCCAAGCCTAACGCAAATCTCTCAGGTGAGCGCAGACGTGGGCTTTAAAGAGAGGAAGATTAAATACAGTTGGAAAAACAGAAGAAGGCAAGGAGTTCCACAGAACAGAAGTAGCTGGAAAGAAAGAGGCACCACAACGAACAAGTCTGGGGTTCTCAATACTCACGCAAAATTCATGCGAGAGCATGGCACCCCTTGTATTGCGAGGGCGACGCAATGGAGGTGGAATGCGAGCGGCCAACTCCCCTGAGCATCTACCGCTGTAGTACCTATAGAAAAGAGATAGTGCGCCAACGTCACGTCGCAGAGATAGAGGGTCAAGAGTTTGAAAGAAGGGGACAGTTTATTAGTCTTTTAGCTTTAGACTCAACCCTATCCAATAGAAGAGTGGAGAACAATAATTCATACAAGGGTGAATAAGGCCCTTATATAACTGGAGTAACTGTTCAGAGGAAAAAATTCCCGCAACCTGAACAGAACTCCCAGCTTCTTTGAGGCCACCTTAGCAACCATTGTAATATGAGGTTTCCAAGACAATTTTTTTTTATGTTGAGACCAAGAATGTTTATGTTATTCACAGGTGAGACATTAGAGCCGTCGAAGAAAATAGGAAAGTTGGGAGGTGTTTTTGAGAGGAAGATGTAAAGAAGTTGAGTTTTTAAAGAGTTGAATTTTGCAAGGTTGCGGTGACCCCGCCGCGAAATCCCATCCAGATGGGCAAGAATAGAATCGGAAACTGAAGATGAGAGGCAACTCTAGATGCAAAAAGAGGGAGCAGATTTGAAATGAGTAAAAGAATGGGGAGTTGGGTAATCGGCATAAGAGTGAACAGAGTAAGAAGCACAGCTGAGGAGATCGTTGATGAAAGGTAGGAATAAAGTTGGGGATCGAATAGAATCTTGAGGAACACAACAATTAACAGGAAAGTAAGAAGAGGACGCTCCATCGACGAGTGTTCATATGGAGCGATTGGTGAGAAAGACTAGACAAGAGTAAGCTTAGAGAGCAGCTTTGAATATTTCAAGCGCAACCACGCAAGACTCCCCATAGTCCCTAAGGGCAGAATACCATAAATCAAATAAATCGGAAAGTATGTCACCAGTTGACCTCGAGCGTCGAAAGCAATACTGATGACCTGAAAGAAGGGAATGAAACTCTAGATTATCCAGGAAATTAGAGTTAAGAAGAGTTTCAAAGATTTTAGATAGAATACAAGTGAGAGCTATAGGGTGATAGTTTGAAGGATCAGAGCGAATACTCTTTTTCGGGATTGGTTGGACATATATATATTATATTATTATCATAATTATTATACATATATATATATATATATATATATATATATTTATATATATATAGTATATATATATATATTTCTACATATATATCTATATTATTATTTTATCATGTAAATATATATAATTTTTATTGTTATTATTATTATTATATATATATATATATATTTATATTAAAAATATATTATAAATATATATATATATATATATATATATATATATATATATATATATATATATATATATATATATATATATATATATATATATATATATATATATATATATATATATATATATATATAGGAAAGAGAGAGAGAGAGAGAGAGAGAGAGAGAGAGAGAGAGAGAGAGAGAGAGAGAGAGAGAGAGAGAGAGAGAGAGAGAGAGAGAGAGAGAGAGAGAGAGAGAGAGAATTTGCTAGTCAGTTATAATTAATTAATTGGTAATTATTTATCTATTTTTTCGGGCAGTTGATTAGTTGATAACAGTAGTTTGGTGTGGGTTTTGGTTAGGGTCTTATAATAAATTTATTCCGCCCTTTTTAAGGAGGTTAGAGAGATCGTATCCTCTTGAAACTTGGTACCCCCACTTTTGATAACATAACCTCGTCTCAGAAGAGGTTGCATATCCCTGATTCGTCCGTAGGGGATTGCATCCCCCTTAAATTTTAAATTTTCAGCCCTCATCCAGGGTTGTTAAAGAGTTCGTATCCCCTTGAAATTTGCTATAATTATAGGTGGTGGTGAAACCTCACCATAGATGTATCCTCCTTCTGATAATGCAACCCACGCTAAAGGTTTAGGATCTTTCTTAGAGTGTCTTTGAGAGTTCGTGTCCCCATACCCACATTGTATTTTTTTGCTGGAGGTGTCACCTAGCCTTTACGTTTATATAAAATGTGCTTAAATATGACATATCACTTGACCAATAGATTGCAGATGACAAAGAAGGGGTGGTTTGTGTGTGTGTGTGTTTGGTTGATTAGAGTTTGATCTATTGCTTAATTGATTAATTGATATTTTTAATAAAATTTTAGTTAAAACAAAATGTTTCTAATGTTTTTCGTGTAACGAAGTTTTTTTCACTTTACGTTTGTACATAATGTGTTCAAATATGACTTAAAGCAATAAAGCAATTTTGCATGGCAGGCTGAGAGAGAAGCTTGTATGGGGTGTTTGCGCCACTGCTTTAATGCTTTATTTCTTTATGGTGAATAAAGTACATATTTAATTACTATAAACCAGTAAAGCAGAAAAGAATGGTTGAATGGGAGAGGGACTTGTGTCGGGTGTTTGCGGTATAGCTTTACTACTTTACTGCTTTAGGGTCAACAAAATGTGTATTTTATTGATCCTAATTAGTAAAGCAGTAAAGCAATAGCACATGGCCGGATGGAAGAAGGGCTCGTATTCGGTGTTTGTGCTACTGCTTTGCTGCTTTTGGGTCAATAAAGTACATATTTTTAATTGAAATATAAAATGTTTTATAATGAAATAAATTTTCTGAAGATAAATATATTTTCAAAATAAATAACTTTAAACAAAATAAAACATGAAATAATTAAATTTTAAGCAAAATAAAATATAATTGTTTAAATTTGCAAAAGAAATCGCAAAAATATAAATCTTTCAGGTTAAAATAAAATGATATGCTCAAAATATTATAGTTAATGATCAATGTTTAGAAAACTGGTTATGTGAAAAGAGAATAAAAATATAATTGTATATATTTGAAAATAAAATAGAGTATACAAACTATGAAAGTCGTAGTTTAAATGAAAATATATTTATTTATTTAGAAAACTTAACGACGTCACAATTCGTTCGCGCGCAAATATTGGGCCTGCGTTCTCTCGCGTCTGTTTCGGGCCAGTTCTCGCCTGAGGGCGCTCGCGTTTGGTTTTCACGTGACCCGTTAAGTAAAATATAATAATAATAATAATAATAATAATAATAATAATAATAATAATAATAATAATAATAATAATAATAATAATAATAAATAATAATAATAATAATAATAATGTAATAATAATAATAATGAGAAGTTCTTTATAATGATAACTCTTAATAATTAATAACTTCTAATAATACATAATTTTATTATTCTTTAAGACAATCTAGTGGATTTTGAATTTAACGACTTTTAACTGAAAACAATAGATAACAAATAGATAATTAATAATAATAATAATAATAATAATAATAATAATAATAATAATAATAATAATAATAATAATAATAATAATAATAATAATAATAATAATAATATAATAATAATTATAAGATTAATAATAATTACAATAATAATGTAATAATAAAATAATTAACAATACATAATGCTAATAAGAATAATAATAATAAATAATAATAAGAATAACCATTACTAATATATTTATTGTGAAATAAGAAAATAATAGAAATTAAAAAAATAAAAATAATAATAAAAAAAAATAATAATAATAATAATAAAAATAATAATAATAATAATAATAAAAATAATAATAATAATAATAATAATAATAATAATAATAAAAATAATAAGACTAAGAAATAATAGGTATAATATTAACAATACTAAATAATAATAATAATGTAATAATAATTAAAATAAATAATATTATTAATAAAATTAAAAATAATAAAATAATAATAATAATAATAATAATAATAATAATAATAATAATAATAATAATAATAATAATAATAATAATAATAATAATAATAATAATAATAATAATAATAATAATAATAATAATAATAATAATAATAATAATAATAATAATAATAATAATAATAATAATAATAATAATAATAATAATAATAATAATAAAATAATAATAATAATAATAATAATAAATAATAATAATATAATAATTAATTAATAATAATGATGAGAATAATATAATAATAATATAATAATAATAAGAAGAAGAAGAAGAAAAAGAATAAGAAGAAGAAGAAGAAGAAGAAGAAGAAGAAGAAGAAGAAGAAGAAGAAGAAGAAGAAGAAGAAGAAGAAGAAGAAGAAGAAGAAGAAGAAGAAGAAGAAGAAGAAGAGTCGTGGTAGTAGTACAAGTTAATGAAGTACAGATAAAGGTTAATGCATAAATTAATAATTTTCTACCTCAAAGATATAAACTATCAATTATTAAAACCCTAATCCATAGTAGCTTATAAAATCACTTCAACGTGGGAACTCTTTAACAAAGAGGTGATAAGAATAACTAAAAACCTAATTAATAATGGTTACCCTCAATTTAAAATAGAAAACGTTATTAAAAGAACTATAAATGACATTTTAACTTCAAATAAAAATTCACTTGACATGGAAAGCAAGATAACTTTTTACTTTAAATCATTAAATTTGACAAACTTTTCCAGAGAAGAGCAAAAATTAAACATAATTGTCAAGGAACATGTTAAGTCAGAAAAAAGTGTCCATAAGAAGCTACTACAAACCGAGACGAGTTTCCTCATATTTTAGTACTCGTGATCATTGTTCGGGAGGATTGCAGAAGTTATGTTGTGTATCAGTTTAATTGCAAAGAAACAGGATGTAATTTTTCTTATGTGGAGTACACAACTAACACTTTAAGAACCCGAATTAAACAACACAAGTATAAACACAGAAAAATTTGTAAGCATTACACGACGGAACACAAATCACTTCATACAGTTGAAATTGCTAGTTATTTTAAAACATTATTTCAAGTTGGCAATTTCAACTATCTTCGCATAGCAGAATCTCTTTTTATTAAAAAAAAAATTAAGCCTGACATCAATGAAATTTAATGAAATGTTTTTTTAATATTTGAGTGGTATACAGGTACACGCAGTATCCATGATAATACTTGTATCTGTAAAAAATGTAAGCTTTTTTTTTATTATTTTTCATTGAAATTATTTTTTAAACTTCACAATTAATGTAAAATAATTTTAGATTTTTCATATTTGGAATTTATTATTTGTAAACTCCTTTATTAGTTGTTAGTTAACTATGATCATGCCTGAAGTATACAGGCGAAATATTGGTATAATATTAAAGGCGTTAACTTCCTTTTATTCTAGAATAATCTTTAATAAATTTTCTTCTGAAAATAAAGAATTATTTAGAAGAATAGAAAGAATTTGCAAAATAATAATAATAATAATAATAATAATAATAATAATAATAATAATAATAATAATAATAATAATAATAATAATAATAATAATAATAATAATAATAATAATAATAATAATAATAATAATAATAATAATAATAATAATAAAATAATAATAATAATAATAATTATAATAATAATAATAGCAATAATAATAATAATAATGCAATTAGTTAGGTCAGATTATGGTGATAACTACTACTACCACTGTTAGAGAGATGAGACCTGTGTATTTATCTCAGCACCCATCATTGATGTAACATATGTCATGCAAGTCAAAAGCAAGTCTTGGATTCAAACACCATACTACTCTGGCTCAGCTCACACTCAGTTTCTGCTCCGGAGTCAGTTCGATTCCTTATTGGATTCTTAAACGGTGTCTATTTTACTTCCTCAGCCTTGCACTCTGTGCTTTATTCTTTTTTCTTCGGAAGCCCAACCCAGGGGCTCTCAGATACCCCTTATGAACTTGAAACCCTCAAAATTAAGTTCTATGTTTTTTAAACATAGATAAAGATACCCTACTTGGTTCATTATATATAATTATTTTAAGATTCGACTCAGTCTCAGGCTCAGGCTCAGGCTCAGGCTCAGGCTCAGGCTCAGGCTCAGGCTCAGGCTCAGGCTCAGGCTCAGGCTCAGGCTCAGGCTCAGGCTCAGGCTCAGGCTCAGGCTCCGTGATCCGCATCATAGCCTAATCAGGATCAGACTCCTTCCCTGACTCCGATTCCTTCGCAGAAGCATAGTCGGATGCTTATTTTCTATATTCTTATACCCATAAAATTAAAAAAAAACTATTTTGGATTAAACCCACCAAGTTAGGTTCAAAAACTCAGAGACAGGTCTTCCAGACCTCATTGACGGTCTCAAATACCTTAAACCCCCTAATATGATACCTCTAGCCCCAAAATCTATTGATGCAATAGAAATTCCCAAGTCAACTGTAGACATGACTTGGATTTCCTGCCTGTTTAGAGATCTGAAACCGTAGAAAACGGTCTCGCCGATCTTTGAAACTCCTAATCTGACTTCTCAAACGTCAAAATCTAACGATGTAATGGAAATTCCCAAGTCAATATACGACATGACGTAGATTTCCTGCCATGCAGAAGCTCCAGAGCCTCCGAAAACGCGTTGCAGCCTTTGGAATCACGTCGCAGCCATTGACGTGCAGTGCTGAATGGAAAATAAAATCCACAAACTCCTCCGGAATTGGGAGCCTTGACCAAGTCAGATGCTGCATGACTTGGTCGATAGTGCCATGTGGAAAAAGTGCCAGAAAAAATGCTAAAAAGCGTCAAAATCTTGGAATTATATAAGACCCTAGCAAAAAAAAAAACAACTTGCTGGGGAGGCAGAAACTTACGGGGGTGGAGGGGTACGTAACCTCGTCTGCGACAAGATGACACTACCAGCAATAAAATTACCAAGTGGGTAAGGAAACAAAAACTCTCTAAGACATCCTAAGGATGATCCTAAAACTTTAAGACAGGGTGCATTGCTACGTAACCTCGTCTACGACGAGGTGACACGACCACCAATAAGAATACCTAATTTCAACGGAATACCACCTATCTAACACCCTAAAGGGGAACTAAAAATTTAAACTTTAAGGGAGGGATAAATTTATAAGACACATATGAAAACGGTTCCATTACTACTGATTACATAGCTGATGTGATTCACTTTGGCATGGAGACATATATTCAATCATAAATATTGATTGATTTACATTAATTACATATAATTATATATAATGATTTAAAATCTTTTTCATACTTTCGAAATATACATGTTAACTTAAATGTATATTACGAATCTAAAATTCACTGCAGCAGAAAACTTCTTCTTTCTCAGTAGAAGTGGAAATCATCTTTTTCACTAATGTTTTTTTTTTATCCTTTGCCCTATCGTTTCATTTGTTTGATGACCACTCAAAATATATTATAAGGGGGTTCTAACTGCACAGATGTTCTGGAAATGGTGAAGTCTCTCTCTCTCTCTCTCTCTCTCTCTCTCTCTCTCTCTCTCTCTCCTCTCTCTCCTCTCTCTCTTCTCTCTCCTCTCTCTCTCTCTCTTCTCTCTCTCTCTCCTTCTCTCCAACATTCCCCCAGCCTCAACGATTATCTCGATCAAAATTTTCTTTCCTTCCCATATGCCAATAACTGAATAGAACTAAAGGGATTTGAGGGAGAACATAGGGTGATAACAGGGTGAAAACATACACATACACATACACATTATTATTCAAAGTAACAAAAAACATACACATACACATGCCAAATACACATACACATACACATTACACATACACATTTACACATACGCATACACACACCACACAATATATATATATATATATTATATATATATTAGAAATAATATATATATATATATATATATAAAATATATATATATATATATATATATGGCCACTCTAAAAAAAAACATCCTATATAAATTCATAATTTATTAAAATTTCCTAATATACATTTCCCGTATCGACCCACTCATTAACAATTATAGGTGACAGGACTTTCTGAAAGACAGTCGGAAACACTTTTTTTCTCTCTTTTTCTTCTCTCTCATACACCACACACACACACACACACACACACACACACACACACACACACACCACATCACACACACACGCTCACGCGCGCGTCTCTAACCAAAGCATGATGTTCACTCCCTAATAAGATTATTCAATTTCTTCCAATTCGTATTCTAATTGGTTTCCCCATTTTTATTCTACACCTCTACAACGAAAGCGGAGAGAGAGAGAGAGAGAAAGAATGAGAGAAGAGAGAGAGAGGAGAGAGAGAGAGAGAGAAGACTGATCGGAGAGAGAGAGAGAGAGGTTTTCATTTTCACAGGCTCATAGCAAGACATGTTGAATGGTTTTAAACGCAAATACAATACTTCTTTAATTTCCCACAATTGCCCAAAAAGGCACTTAATATCATTTTTATATATATATATATATATGTATATATATATATATATATATATATATATATATATATATTATAAAAATATATCTACAATATATATATATATATATATATATATATATATATATATATATATATATATATATATATATATATATATATATATATATATATAAAATTTTATATATATATATAATAAAAATATATATATATATATATAAGATTTGATATAGGTCGGTTCCTAGGGAACCTCAATTTTATTATGAAGAGGATGACCAAAGCAGGATAAAAAGTCATAAAGTTTTATTAAATCAACGTTTCGAGCCAGACCATGGCTCATCATCAGGATACTGAAAGGACATATATAATAATATTGAATAGAGATTTAAAAAATAAAAACAAAAACAAAAATAAAAATAGAAATAACAATGAAAATGCGAAATAAAAATAAAAATAAAGTAATAAGTGACTAGTAAAGTAACAAACAGTAAGTAAAATTATTGACAAAGTATGCTTGAAAACGGTTAAAGTTAGGGTTGGAAATTTAAATTTAGTTAAAACAGTAGTAATACTGGGGTTGGGGGGGGTTGGGGGGCAACTTAATAATAGGAATCAATAATGGCAATGATGTTAAAAATAAGCAGAATAAAACAAATAATATAATTTAATAATAATAATAATAATAATAATAATAATAATAATAATAATAATAATAATAATAATAATAATAATAATAATAATAATAATAATAATAATAATAGATAATTAATAATTAATAAATATAATAAAATAATAATAATAATAAAAATAATAATAATAATAATAAAATAATAATAATAATAATAATTAATAATAAATAATAATAATAATAATAATAATAATAATAATAATAATAATAATAATAATAATAATAATAATAATAATAAATAAAGATCAATAATAACAGATGTATGGTTAATAAGCAAAATCACATAGTAAACACACCTAGTATAATAGTAGCAAAGTTATAGACTAAGAGAAAATTTATGTTAATTAAGAGGTGAGAGACCGATAGAATTTGGTTGGTTAGCAAATTAAAAATTGAAATATAGTTATACCGGAGTTCTAGAATTAAGCAATTGATAAGGGAGTATAAGAATGGGAGGAATTTAGTGAGGGTATTTTTATTAGTATATTTGAGAGTACGAATGGATATATACAAAAGTGACTAGCGTGCTTGTTGTTGTATGAATGTGTCTTATATAGATTGTAGCAGGGCTACGATTTTTTTTATTATTATTATTATTATTATTATTATTATTATTATTATTATTATTATTATTATTATTATTATTAAATTAGTATTGCTATTATTATTATTATTACTATTTTTTATATTTACTATTTTTATATTTTATATTTATATTTACTATTATTACTTTTACCATCATTGCCATTATTGATTCCTATTACTGAGTTTCCCCTCAACCCCCCCCCCAACCCCATTATTACTACTGCTTTAACTAAATTTAAATTTTCAACCCTAACTTTAACCGTTTTCAAGCATACTTTGTCAATATTTTTACTTAGTTTGTTACTTTGCTAGTTACTCTTATTACTTTATTTTTATTTCTATTTTTATTTTTATTTCGCATTTTCATTGTTATTTCTATTTCTATTTTTATTTTTATTTTCATTTTAAATCTCAATTCAAAATTATATACATATGTCTTTCAGTATTCCTGATGATGAGCCAGGTCTGGCTCAAAAACGTTGAATTTAATAAAACTTCATGCCTTTTTTTTCACTGCTTTGTCATCCTCTTCATAATTAAAATTTGAGGTTCCTAGGAACCGACCCCCATATCAAATCTTATATATATATATATATAATATATAATATTATATATATATATATATATATAAATATAATATTATATATATATATATAATATATATATATATATTATATATATATATATATATATATATATATATATATATTAATAGTATTATCTACTTTTCTTGCGTAGTATTTTTTTTTAGTAATAAAGTATATATATACCCTTGGTTTTTTTAAACAAACTTTAAAACTGTTTTATTTAATAATTGCACATATTTTCGAATTAAAAATCAATTTATCAAGTAAAAAGTCACTGTATTTAAAACTATGAGAAACATTTTTCTCTTATTATTTGGAATTGTAACATAACACGTAAAAATAAATATTAAATGACAAGAGCTTTCGTTCCATTCAGGAACCTCTTCAGTTGTCTTAGTATTCACGTTTCTTTTTTTACGACTGGAATTGGAATTCTTCTTCTTTCCAGAGATTATTCTTGTAGTTGGTTGTATTGGCAATTTTTATTCTTGGGATATTTTTAGAGTAGTATTATTTTCTTGAGGTTAGATTTTGGTGCGAAGCTAGTATTCAAATATTTTTATAATTTTTTTGAATATTTATGATTGTGGCCCTACTATTTCCTCAATTATACTTATTATATACACACACTTTCATATATGATCATCCTTTCATGTATACTTTTACATACCCAATAATCATACTTTATTTACGGGTTTGTGATACGAGTATTAGGGTTGTTGGGTATGTTGTTGGTAGTTTGTGGGTGTTTTGTTTCATACTTTTTTATTATGTTATGAATTGTTGGTGATTGGTGGTTTAGTATGTTGAGTTGTGTAGTGTCTAAAGTATGTTCGCCTTTGAGAGTATTATAAGTGTTAAAATGATTTATGCAGAAGGTTTCTATGAGTTTCCTTTTGTGTGGGTTTGAGATGTGTATTAGAGGCTGCATTGTGTTGATGTTTATGTGGTGGTTATTATGTGATCTATGTGTTACTAATGAAGAGTTTTGGTTGTCAGTCGTTAAGCTGGTATTTTCTTCTTGTAAAGTCATTTGTCTCTCCAATGTAGGTTTTGGGGCATAGGTTGCAGGCTATGGTGTATATGCATTGGGCTGGTTGGGGGTGTGGTTTTGGAGGATGGAAAAGTTTTTTTAATGGTAGGGCATTAGTGGTAGTTAGTGTAATGTTTTTAGGTATGTATTTTTTGAATTGTTGGATTGTTTTTGTTGGAATAGGGAGGTAAGAGGTGTTTGTTGGGATGTTTTGTGTGGTCTGTGTGTGTTGGTTGTAGTAGTTACTTTTAGCTTTTCTGTAAGCTTTGTTTATTAAATGGTTGGGATATTGTAATTTTTGAAAAGTAGTTCTGATGTGATTGGTTTCTTTTTTTAAATTTATAGGTGAGCATATTTTAAAGGCTCTGGTGTATAAAGAAGTGAGGGTGGCTGTTTTTATGGTTGTGGAGTGTGATGAAAACCAGTGTATGTATGTTGGGTTGGCTGTGGGTTTACGGTACACAGAGAAATTTAAATGAAATGAGTTTTGCCATGATATTAGTGTATCTAGGAAGGGTATGGATGAGTTAGTAGGTTTTTCTATAGTGTATTGTATAGTGGGGTGTATATTGTTTATTTGTTGTAGAATGTTGTTAGGATCTATGTTATGGGGTAAAGAAACAAATAAATTTAAAAAAAGAAACCAATCACAACAGAACTATTTTTCAAAAATTACAATATCCCAACCATTTACTAAACAAAGCTTACAGAAAGGCTAAAAGTAACTACTACAACCAACACACACAGACCACACAAAACATCCCAACAAACACCTCTTACCTCCCTATTCCAACAAAAACAATCCAACAATTCAAAAAATACATACCTAAAAACATTACACTAACTACCACTAATGCCCTACCA
>JABUQX010091693.1:20000-31924 GCA_015478945.1 Trachelipus rathkii | reverse complement strand
TTGATATAGTGGGCAGTACAGGTGCTGTAAAACTGCTCTGATGTTGAAGGCAGCTGCATCCCTCAAACCTTATTGCTGCGACCCACTTACTGAGGGTAGGATGTAACTTTGACAGAAGAGTGGACTCCAAGAGAGTACTAATGTAAGATCTGTATCTTAAGATCTATGCAAACATTTGACTTAATAACCCAAATTGCTTGGAAAATATTTTGGACATGGTACTAACGTTCTATGTTGACATCATAGATATCTATGAGATATCCCATATACATTCAGACAATGCAATCCTATTTTCAAACTTTGATGGCGTTATCAACTATTACACACCCCATCTGTTAAAGGTTTTTTGTCAACTCATTCTATAACCTGGAGATTTAATCCTGCCCGTGCTAGCTTTTACGGGGGTTTCTTTGAGCGGTTAATAGGGTTGGTGAAAATTCACTTGAAGAGAATACTAAAAAATAGTTTAATTTCTTTAGAAGAGTTTTCCACGGTTTTTTTAGAGATAGAATCGACCATTAATTGTCGTCCCCTCACCTTTGTGGATAATGACATTCTGAGTAATGACCCTTTAACACCTTCTCATCCATTAATTGGTTATAAATTAAACTCCCTTCCTGTTCCTCTTGAATTATTGGATTCGGATCCAACTTATAAAGATCCCATTAAATTAAATAAGAGATATAAATACTTATTAAAACTTATCAATAATTTTAAAAACGTATGGAGAAATGATTACCTTTTAAATTTAAAACAGTCTTGGAATGTGCAAGGTAGGCCGAACATCAATGTTGGTGACATCGTTCTTGTTGAAGATGATGGACCTCGCCTAAAATGGAAGTTAGGAATTGTTCTTATTCTTTATAAGTCCCCTGATGGTTATGTCCGGTCCGTGTCTCTTAAGACAAGAAATGGTGAAATAACGAGAGCTGTTGTCCAGTTATATCCCTTAGAATTACATACTAATATTTATGATAAAGACTCTTCCCTTGTTAATAACCTTAATTCTGACATTGTGGTTCCCCCAGCAGCAAGACTAACACGTCATGCAAAAGAGGTAGCACGACAGCGTATGAAAAGTCTTTCATCACAACAGTTAACATAACATTATTATTATTATTATTATTTCTTAATCTTTGTTTACAGTGTATATCCCTTTCATTTACTTTGCCTCCATTATGTTATTCACGAAATTATCGTTTGTATTTAATAGTTGTCTTTGTCATTGCTCTTTTGTTCGATATATCGTTGAAGGATTGGTCTGTGTCTTCTGTTGAACCTTTTGTTCCCCTTTCAAACTTTCACGAGTCCCTTCTCTAAGCATAAATGTAATATATTTGTAGTATGTAGTACATTGATATCATTATTTTGATATTAGTTGCCTTTTCATCCTTAAAATCTTATGCTTCATCAGCTGATATTGAGAAAGCATTTTTAGGAATAAGGTTAGATGAGAAGGATCGTGAATCTACAAGATTTTTATGGTTAAGAGATCCAGAGAATCCTAATAGTCCTCTCATGAAGTTAGGAGTTGTTTATAAGAAAGTGTTTATGAAAAGTTACAATGGTATATATTATATGTATATATTTTCTCATTTGGTCTGGTGTTTTCGAGGCTAATAACCTCTTTTTTAACCTCTAGGTCCAAGTGCTTACCTCTTATTCTTGTAATGTCACGAGGTCCATGTAGTTAGTTTTCTTTTTCCCTTTTATTCTTGCACCAGATCAGATTTTTAACCAAGTTTTTTTTTTCTATTTAGGCTGTTGGTTTGAGGCTAATAACCTCTGTTTTAAAATCTAGGTTCTTTTTACTTACTCTCCAACTTGGTAATGCTACAAGGGCCAGTTAGATAGGTTTTCCCTTTTCTTTCTTCCAACAACTTAAATTTTAAAAAAATTTTTGTTCCTTAGTTAGCTTTTCATTGAAAGGATTATTAAGGCTGTATTCATTTTTATTTTTTACCTTTTTTTTATGCTGAGTTGGGACAGTGCCTGTTTGAGCTTCCCTCACCTTTTTCCCTGCGGTTCTTCTCAGAAGTGACTCAATCTGGATTGAAGGTTATCGAACATTAGAGCTAATCGTTTTCATGTTAAGTTTACCCTTTTTATTTCTTGAATTGCATAATTACTGAATTCCTTTTTGTTTCAAAATCTCATTACTACACATTTTTTTTTCGTTTTTGTTTTGTTGCGGGGAGTTTTAATGTCATGAATTTTTTTTTTATTTGCATTCATGACCAGTAATTGATTTAATAACTGTAATCTTCATTCCCTCTTTCCATTTAAATCTCCCGTTAAATGTACAGTTAGGTTTTTTTACGTTTGGCAGGACCGTATTTTCATTGCCATTTGTGATGAATAAAGACTTTTTACGTTATTAATAGTTGTAACTGATTTCGAAATTTCTTTAAAGTTTTATTATCTTTATTTATATTTAAGTTTCCTCGTTTTAATATTTTCTTTAAAGTACTGGATGTACGACATTTTTTCTAATTTTGCACGATTTTTCCTTGGAGGTCTGTGCTTCTTAGGCAATGTCTTTGTCACTATATTTTTGGTGTTTGGAGTTTACCTTGCCTATTAAGTTAAAGTTATAATATTTCCTTTATTAAAGTTCGTTTACTGATTATGTAATAAATAAACTCATTCTTTTTATATTCTAAAAAGCCTTAATTTGAAATATTTTCGTGTTAAGTATTTCCAATCCCTTTGTTTGAACACTTCATTTAAGTTTTTTAATATTTTAAAATTAAATATTTCTTTAACCAAAAACAAGGTTTAATCGTGTATTTTATATTGATCGAATATACTGATAACTATGAGTACGAATTTTTATTGAAGAGTGAAAAACTTTTGGTCCAGAAACACACATTCCTTAAAAGGAGAAGCAATTTGTGGAGCTTTTTGACAAATTACTTTTCGGTCGAGTTGCGTCGTATATAAAGTATGTTTGAATTTTCCGCGAGCCTTTTGTCTATTTTTATCCGTACGTGAAGGATGTGTTAAACCGCTTAATGACTACTAATTGTTTGTGACCCTTTCACTTGAACTAGAAGGATGTGAATTGATTCCTTAATGGTTATTTGTTGTGACTTTTCATTTTTTTTTTTTGTAAAATGTGTCATTAGGCCATAAAGACATTTTTATTCTTATTGTAAGTTTGACCTCAGACTATTTTATGGATGTTTATAGTCTATGGTAACCTTATTTCCCTTTGATTCTCTCGGTGAGTAACATTAGGTAGTTAAATATTTTTTTACTTTATATATTTTAATTGTTTTTTTTTGTGTCGTTAACGGTCTTGATATTGATGAATTTATTTAAGGTTTAAAATCTTGTTTACGATAATTTTTTTTTTTATTTAGAGTATTTGCGTTTCTTTTTATTATTATTAAAATTATTAGTATTAGTAGTAATAACGTTCCTTCACTGCATGAAAGGGGTATTTATATCTTCTTCGATCAGAATACTCCCCCGTCTTATATTTTCTAGGCTTGGACGATGGGGCGTGTTGTGCTATGGTAGAATATTGACATTCTGATTAGTAGAAGGATCCATTGGTCTCTCTGTCCATTTTCCCAGTTGTTGGTGAAGGATCTTCTGACTTGAAGAAGGATCTATTGGTCCCCTTTGTATTTCCCGGTTGTTGGTGGATGACTTTCCGGATCAGAAGAAGGATCTCTTAGTCCTTTTGGTGAGTAATATTGAGTTGAATATCTATTTCTTTATTTTTTATTGTCCCATTTTTTCCTTTTCCACTGAAAGGTTCATGTTTTATTTTTGTAATAAATTTTCACACCAAGATGATATTGAGTAGTGTAGTTAATGTTTAAAATTAGGTTTACAATGTTAGTGTATTTCTTGTTATTGGTGTATTATTATTATTATTATCAGGGATGGCACGGAAAAAATCAATTGATTTTTTCAACTGATTTTTTCACTTGATTTTTTTGCTCCAAAAAATCATGATTTTTTGTTTTTTTATATATATTTTTTTTAATTTTTTAGGATATTTAAGTGATTTAATTTTAATAGAAATAAAAAAAAATATAACAATAATATCATAGCAAGCCTACTCTGTTTCAAATTTCTACACTTTAAAAATGTCAACAAAAGATCATGTTTCAAACATGTTTCTTTTATTTCTGATGTAAATATATTATCATTATTACAAATAACACTCTTTAGTGTTTTGTGTCATATACTATAAGCCCTATTTTAAGATTTTGAACTCAGATATAGGGCATAGGGTTAAAAATAATACTTAATCGAACTTAAAAAAGTAAGTTTGTTTACAAATTATATTTCGCGTGACGTCACGATTCTCAAAAAGTCAAAAAAATCAAAAAATTGATTTTATTCTCAAAAAATCAAAAAAATCCCCAACCCTGATTATTATTATTATTATTTTCCTCGCATGCCAAGGGTATTTATATTTTCTTCGACCAGAATACTCCCCCGCCTTATATTTTCTAGGTTTGGACGATGGGGCGTGTTGTGTTATGGTAGAATATTGATATTCTGGTTAGAAGTACCTTTAATTTCAATCTCTGAAGAAGTTCTATTTCCAAGAAGAAGGACCCTTTTCTGTTGATGACTCATTTATTACCAAATCTGGAACTTGAATTGGTACAGTTAATAAATTTAAACTTTTTATTTCTTTTTAATATCCTGGTTAAGACAAACATTTTATATTTTAATTACATTTTTTATACTTGTGTTTCACATATATTTTATAAACTGGCTGAAGAAGACGGGCATTTTTATTCTTTAAATTTTGATTTTGATTTTTTGGTAAAATGTGTTAGATCTCGTGCATATATTTCCGTGAGCAAGAACATTTTTATTTAACACATTAGATAATCAACTACCCGCTACGACGGTACATATACTCTTTTCTATCTACAGACATAAAATAAAAATAGTTATAAATATATGCATATATATTATATATATATATATATATATATATATATATATATATATATATATATATATATATATATATATATATATATATATACGAAAATAAAAAAGTAATTGCAATAAAAGATTGAAGTGTAAAAAGCAAACAAATAGGATATAAAAAATAAAAATAAAACGAAAGGAGGTAAACAATGTATGAAGATGAGAGAGAGAGAGAGAGAGAGAGAGAGAGAGAGAGAGAGAGAGAGAGAGAGAGAGAGAGAGAGAGAGAGAGAGAGAGAGAGAGAGAGAGAGAGAGAGAGAGAGAGAGAGAACAGTCATATTCAATGATAGGCTAAGTAAAAACAGTTACCATTGTGAATTCACCTTCTTATGTGATAACTGCGTTAGCCAAGCATTTTTCGCAATTTTTTTTAAAAATAATTATATTATTCATCAACTTCTTGTTTAATTACAGATTATGATAATTGTGTTTAGAAAACATTTTTCTCGTTATATAGTAAAACATTTTCTCAGTTTTTTTTAAATAAATTTTTTTCATCAACTTCCTGCCAAATTACAGATTGGTTTTTATTTTTAATATACCAGCCCCAGTATTCAGGAGACGAACCTTGACGGATGACAGTTTTGTCACCCTCCTGTCACTCTGTCAATACAGACATATTTTTAGTGACTTTTTTAGTACTCATCTACCTTCCTGGCTACTTTTTATATCTGGCGTTTTCACCTGGGGGTCTACCCCCTAGGGGATCCCTTTTTCACGTACGTTCGCCAGCTATTTTAAGGGTGTGTATATACGTGTTAGTATGTACCTGTATGTTTTTTGTTACTTTCACCCCGTTATCACCCTAGGTTCTCCCTTTAGTTCTATTCAGCTACGACATCACGTTATTTCCTGAAATTTTTTTAGGTGACAGTTTTGTCACCAACCTGTCACCTTGTCATTACATATATATTCAAGTGACTTTCTATTACTCATCTATTTTCCTGAACCTTTTTACATTTTACATACCCTAAAGGCGTAAAGACGTAAAAACATAAAACGTATGAAAGTGCAGTATAGCGTCTGGTCTTTCAACTCTGCGTGTGGTTCTTTGCGAAAATGAATGATGATGGGTCTGATTTGCGGCTCCGCTGACGGGTGAGGCTTGCGGTTTCCGTTGACGGGTGACAGGCTGACTTGCGATCCGTTGACAGGGCGACTGGCTTGCGAAAACGCTGATGGGCTTGCGATTCAAACGCTTACGGAGGCCTACGACTCAAACGCTGACGGGGCTTGTGACTCAAACGAAAGACGATGGAACTCTCTTTTAAATGAAATAACATCGGTTAATGAAATGCCATGCAATATGAACGAAAATGGAATGTAATTCGTAAAGTAACTCGTGAAATATAGACAAGGTGACGAAAAGTAACTCTATCAAGAACGTGAGATATATAAAAAGTAATAGAAAGTCATTTAAATATATCTTAAAAACCATAAAAATTTGATTATATTCTACCAGAATTAATAACAAACTAACGAAATGTATAGGTAAGAAATGCTAAAAAAAAGGTTCCGGAAAATAGATGAGTAATAGAAAGTCACTTGAGTATATATGTAATGACAAGGTGACAGGTTGGTGACAAAACTGTCACCTAAAAAAAGTTCAGGAAATAACGTGATGTCGTAGCTGAATAGAACTAAAGGGAGAACCTAGGGTGATAACCAGGGTTGTGGAGTCGGAGTCGGAGTCGGAGTCGCGGAGTCGGGGAGTCGGTAGTTTTGAAGAGGGTGGAGTCGGAGTCGGTAATTTTGAAAGGGTGAGTCGGCTGGAGCCTGGTGCAATTTTGAAGAGGGTGGGAGTCGGAGAGTCGGAGTCGAGTCGGTAATTTTCAAGAGGTCGGAGTCGGAAAGTAACTTTCAAGATAGTAGAGTTTGAATCAGAAAATTTTTTGAGCCACGTGCGTTATGAATTAGACCTGTGAGGACTGCTTCAAACAAAGTTCTCACGGTGACTTCCACATCACAAAATGCAATTGTAACCCTGAAGTTTTTTAACCTGCACCTTATGTTTCAATTTGGATTATATTCTAATAAATTCAACCTTCAGCCTTTATTTAAAATACTGAAGAAATAAAAGACTCAATGGTACGAGAAATTTCTCTCGTTGACAATGGTATTCTATACCATAGCTGCTGTTTATATAGAATTCCTAGTCTACAGGGTAAGCTTGGCAATGAAGATCAAACAACAAAAATAAATCTGCACTTTGCACGTGACCATTTGTACAAAGGTTAAGAAGTTCAAGAAGAAAAGAATACATTTGAACATATTGTAAGTGATGTAAACTTCAACTATCCCCATTACTACCTTCTCAAGTCATTTTCAGAAAGCTCAGAAGATGAGTATGAAAAGCTTCTAGATATTGAAGAGTTTAGTCGAAAGCTTCGACTGGTTCAAGAAAAAGGTCAAGGTTTTTCCTCATCCTTTGTATAACTTAAAATTTCTCTCTGCTGTAATTGAAAGAAGTTGAAAATTTGATATAACTGAAGCTTAAATTAGAATGGGCCATCGATAAGTATCCAGACATTGTACAAGAAGCTACAATTGCTGTTACTGATCTACATCCAAAGCAAGTTAGCGTTGAAAGGCTTTTTCTGCCCTTAGCATTATAAAATCAGACCTAAGAGGAAAAATGAAGAAGGACCTGGCAGATGCTATTCTATTTTTAAGAACTAATTCATTCATTGAGTAGATGACACTATATATATATATATATATATATATATATATATATTTATAGTATATTTCACTATATATATATATATATATATATATATATATATATATATATATATATATATATATATATATATAACGCCCCATCTCGCACTGAGCTCTCAATTATGGAATTTCTGGTGAAGAAAAACATTCAAGTACTTCCACCTCCATACAGCCCAGATTTAGCTCCGTGCGATTTCTACCCCTTCCCTAAGTTGAAAATGAAGTTAGGTCATCATTTTGCAGCATTGAAACATAACAAATACTGTAACACGTGGAACTACCACACTTTGAAAATTCGGTACCGCAGTGAACAATAAAGAAACATTAGAACCGTTGTGCAACCTCGTCAAGGGTCATACTTTACTTTGAAGGAGATAACTTGTAATTTAAGGCAAGTCCAATACATAATTAAATGCGACATCAGTACATTATATATATATATATATATATATATATATATATATATATTAGTATATATATATATATATATATATATATATATATATATAGGTAAAGATAGTGAGAGAGTATATATATATATATATATATATATATATATATATATAAAGGTGGGCATTAACGTTAAAGTGTTAACCGTTTCTCTCTCTGTTGATGATTCTTCAACTTAAAATGCTTTTCGTTTATTTCTGAAAATAAATAACACACTACTAACGAGTTATATTTGTGAATTCAACGTTAACGAGTTAAAATTTCCCCGCAACATCCGTTAAAGCGGGTCATACATGGGGAAAGCTTGTCAAACCCTGATCTTATAGTGTTTTGCTTTGCTTTTTCCTTCAGAGAATGTACGTCTGGATTTTCAAATTTCCATGTGGTGGATCATTTTTTGGCAAAGTTTTGCTCTCACTGTTGCCAAATACACAAATCTTTTCCGTCGTTTGTGGAAAAGATTTGTGCATTTGGCAAACCAAGCAAAATGAGCAAAGCTTTGCCCAAAATGACCCATACACACATGGGGTGTTTGGAAAATTTGGACGAACTCCAGGTGTGGAGTCAGTTTTAACCGTTACCTTAATTTATTGAAGCAAAAATATTTTTTTATCAGATTTTAAATTGTATTAGATTCTGATTCGAGTAAGAGATAAACTTTTCCTCAAAAATTTTTGTAAACGCTCCTCTTAATGGTTCAAAATGTAGCTGTCTCCATGGTTTGTTGGTTACATCGAGTTAGAATGTTTAATACAAGCTTTTATTATGCTGTATTCTCTATTTTTGGCTGGTTTGCTGAAAGGGAAGATCCACTTGGCTCGTTCCGAGCCCTACTTTTCACTCCCCCTAAAAAGAATTTCAACCGATTCCCATAAACACCGAATCAGGCTTTCTTGCCCCCAAAACGTTGCTTTTGGTAGCTCAGACTGTAGTCATTCTTTCAGAATTTTCAATTTTCTCAAAATCCATGATTTTGACATTTTTCGTATCAACTTGCAGAATTTTTTTCGAAATGACTTCAAACTTAAAATATGCATAGATGGGTCCTTTACCTACAATAGTTACATAGAACTTTTCGATTTTTTTGAGTTTTTTGCTCGTTGTCCAATTTCAAACCCATTTTTTTTTATTTGAAAATTGAAAAACTGATATATTTTTACCATCCGATCAACATCAAATTTTTAGGGTATATGTAGTCGGAAGAGATACACATTTTTTACTTAGAATATGCAATAGGTTTGGATTTATTCTTGGAACAAATTTTCGAAAAAATAAAAAATGTTTGGAAATTTTTTTAAAATTTTCTTTGTAATATACAAAAAAATTATCTAACTAAAAAAGATGCATATTGCTCGATTGTACAACCCTTGAAAATTTGATGTTGATCGGATGAGTAGAAAAAAAACATTAATTTTTCACTTTTCAAATAAAAATAAAATATTTGGAAATGGACAACGCAGCATCAAACTCAAAAAATCGAAAAAGTTCTTTGTAACTATTGTAGGTAATGAACCCATCTATGCATATTTCAAGTTTGAAGTCATTTCGAAAAAAAATCTGGAAGTTGATACGAAAAATGTAAAAACATGGATTTTGAAAAATTGAAAATTTTGAAAGAGTACTACAGTCACAGAAAAACACCCGAAAACAAAGTTTTAGAGGGCAAAAATAAACTACAGTTTGGTGTTTATAGGGTCAAAATCGGCTGAAAATTCCGAATTTTATGTCCATTTTTAGGGGGAGTGAAAATGGGGCTCAGCCCGAGCCAAAAATTGAACCCTAACCTTCTGAAGAAAATAAATACAGTGACTGCTGCCCGTTCAATGAGTCATTAACTTCTTTCGTTCGTTACTTGAACTTGCTTCTTTTGTGACTAGTGAAAAATATAAGAAGTAGGCCTAATAAGCGTTATAACACAATCTAATAGACTGTGGTTATAATTTATAAAAAATATACATATTTGTATTAAAACTAAGTTGGTATATAAGCAGCAGCAGAGCAGTATATATTATAAGCAAGGCTAAGCTATGCGGCATGCTATAGATAAGGCAGTTACAGCAAGGCGTTGGGTTGCTATATATATATATATATATAATTTTTCATGGAAATATCGAATGTTCGCAATCATTATAAAAGAAATAATTATTACTACATTCCAACATATCCCAGCATGGTTAATTTTAACGATTAACGTTCGTACTGATAAAATGCGTCAATGATCATTCCCGTTAATTTTTTTTGCGCTAACGATTATGATTTATACCAAGTAACTTTCTGGCTTAACGGTGTTCACTCAGTAGAGTGAGCAGAGCATATATATATATATATATATATATATATATATATAGCAGTTATATATATATATATATATATATATATATATATATATATATATATAATTTAAATCAAGGGAATTAATGTAAGTTTTTTAAGTTTGCAGATGCACACTAGGTGGTTACCTTCAAGAATAATGATACATGTGAAATGGTTCAAAATGATCTTGATAAACTTCTTAGGTCGACAGGTAAGTGGCAACAAATTTTAATTAATAGTAAAAAGTGAAAGGTTCTTCATCTTAGGTTACTCAAATAAAAAGATTTAACTACGATATGAATGGGGGATCGGCTTGAGTCTGTGGACCAAAAGATTTTAGATGTGAGAATAGCAGCACATACACATACAAACCAACAAAGTTATGGGCATCACAAAGGGTTGTTTTAGGACAGAGTATTGGTACTGTGTTTGGGGTCCTTATTTAAGAAAATACCTGTTTAGCAGGTTGAAGAGAGCAAAGTAATGTGCAAACAAGGATATTTGGTTTGAGGTAAGAGCTATGGGAGAGGGCTTGTATGAGTTAGAATGTTTTCTCTTAGAAAGGCGATTTCTCATTTCGTGTATTTTGTTTGCTGGACCCATCTATGGCATTAAGTTTGTCATTTCTCGAAAATGGTAAATGTTGAAGGAATCAATGTCAAAAACAAAGATTTTTGAAAATGAAATTTTAAAGAATGACTAAGGTATGCCAGAAAACATTCGTCTGACGTTTAGAGGTCAGAAAGCTGGTAGCTTACTATTTTTTCCATGAAAATAATAGTATGCTCATAGTCATTATGTCCACCTTATAAAAAGGGAAAATTGGGTCTTCTGGGTCCGGGATAAAATATTGGACCCTTAGCCCCTCATTTAGTAATATATATATAGTAGTATATAGTAGTAGTAGGTATATATATATATATATATATATATATATATATATATATATATATATATATATATATATATATATATATATATAGTCAAATGGGGGAAAATTCTTGGATACGGCCCTATATATATATATTATATGTTGTTATATATATATATATATATATATATATATATATATATATATGTATATAGCACCATTCAGTGGAAGGACAACTTCGCACAACAAAAGCCCTGAGAGTAAGGGTCGTGTGCATGCAATTGGAAACAGAAAGTAGTAGAATAATAGCACGAAAGTTTCCGAAAAAGAAAGCCTCAGCCCACTGCCCCCTTTACTTTTAGTGAAACACGTCGCAGTAAGAAAATCCACCCTGGGAGCTTCTCAATGGCCCTCACTCAGACATTCTCAATAGTTTATCTTTTAACCGTGTCAAAAACCTTACCCTCTCACAAAACACCGCCATTCACCCTATTATGCACTTTCTAGCCTCTGCCAGATTTCTCTCCTTCAGAAATCCCTTTGCTGACTCAATCCACTTTTCCTCGGTCTCCCCCAGTCGGTCGATTCCCAGCATAT
>JABUQX010091693.1:0-15000 GCA_015478945.1 Trachelipus rathkii | reverse complement strand
TGGTGAATAACAGTCGCATAAACTGTTATTTACTATATCTAACCCAGAGCGGGCCTGTGGGTTACGTACAGGCCCAAGCAGTGGCGGCAGTAGGGCAGGGCGACCTGGGCCCCGCGCGCATGCAGAGGCTAACAGATTAACGCCCCATATCGAATAGCTGCGCAATATATAATATATATATATATATATATATATATATATATATATATATATATATATATATATATATATAATATATAGTATATATATATATATATATATATATATAAGAAATTAATTCTTGGCAGAATATTTCTAAATTGCAATTAGAACAGTTAGTGAACTGCTCATTCCTAAACTGAGAATTTCTATCTTAATTATCTAAAAAATGTTAAAGAATCAAATAATTACTCACCTATGGTTTATAATATAAATTTAAAGAAAGTCGCGGATTTCAAAGTAATTATACTTGAGGTAAGCCTTTGAATTATAAAATGATAGTAAATATAAATACGTAGTTAAAATAATTCTTAGCTTATGGCCTAAACAATCTTCCGGACAAAGAGTATGTCCCAAACTAAAATCAGGTTTAGTGAGATAGAGTTAGAAGAGTATAAGGTTAAAATAGAATAAAGAGAGTACACCTGACCTAATTTACGTTGGGCACTGTTTCCTCTTTTAATAAAAAGGAGATAGTTCGGGACCTAAGACTAAAAATATTATTTAAGTTTAAAGGTAAAAGAATACTTTACTGTTTAATGACTCTTCATAATTTCTTTTGAACATTGAGCCAAATTTATAAATAATTCACTGTTATAGCTCACGGCTACATTTTTAAAGCCTTGTTCTATCAGCAATCTGCCCTAAGCGACTCTCGCTTCAATTATTTTTAAAACCCACGCCTTTGGGTGTTGCCTAACTTAAAATATATCGCTAAAGCAAAGAAAGTCTCCAGGAGTATATATTTTAAACCCCAAAGACCAATCAAAAATAGTTCATAGCAAAATATGAAAGTTCAATCTAAAATATTTTCAATATCCTCCCCTGAGAAAAGAATTTGCAAAGCAAATTAAGGGGAATTGACTTTCAACTAAACAAATAGCTTTTAAATCATAATATTCAATTCATAACATGCAATATTAAAAGCAAATCAAAATATTTACTAATTTCAAGCTTTATCTCCTCATATTATATATATATATTATATATATATAAATATATATTATATATATATAATATATATATATATATATATATATATATATAATTTTCGATCGAACAATTATTCCATAGAAAATACAGTAATGGGAACTTCAAAAATTCTTTGTTCCCAAAATAGCTCTATACCGTATATTTTTACTTATGTAATCCGAGCGAGATGTGTCACCGTGATCGTAGCTTATAAAAGGTAAGCTGAAACAAAAAGTGAATTTGTTCTTGCCTGATATTTTTTTCTTTTTTGAACTTCACATTTATCCTCTTTAAGTTTCGATCATTTTTGTCATTTTAACTGATCGTATTAAACATTTCATTCGCAAGAATGAAAGCTAAATAGATAACATAAATATGTATATATTAATAATATTATATATATATATATATATATATATATATATATATAATATATATATATATAATTATATATAATAATATTATATATATATATTATATATATTATATTCATAATTATATGGTCAGGCCTCTAGAAGAAGCACATCCATATCTCAAAACTACAACAGCTACCGGGAAAAGGAAATACATTGCTGGATGCTGGTCTATTTATATGTAAAAAATGTAATAAATAAAAAAAAAAAAAAAAAAAAAAAAAAAAAAAAAATAGCTACAGGGAAAAAGAAAATTTTGGAATCCTCATAAAATTTTAGTTCAGGAAATGTAAAAAAAAAAATAAATAAATAAAAAATAGCCAATTTTTTTTTTTTTTTTACATTTTCCTTACTAAAATTTAACAAGGATTCCAAAAATGTATTCCTTTTCCCTGTATCTATTGTAAAAAAAAAAAAATATGTGTGTTTTTTTTTTTTATACATTTTCCGCACTAAAATTTTACCAGAATTTCAACAATGTATTCCTTTTCCAGGGCTGCGGAGTCGTAAATTAAATTTTTCGACTCCGACTCCGACTCCTTAAATTCAAATTTGGATTTTCGATTCCGACTTTCCGATCCGATCCACGATTAAACAAAAATTTTCGACTCCGAATCCGCTTAAATAAAAATTTTCGACTCGACTCCGGACTCCAGCAGTCAAATCAAAATTTTGACTCTACTCAGCTTCAATGCTTACAAGTTACAGTTAAAACATTTTTTAGTTTCAACTATTTTTTGCGTCGCTTTGCTATATGAGAATAAAAAAATATAACCACTTTTCCAATGAATCTAAATCTCCAAATTCTATACGGTAAACTACGTAAAGCATCAAGATGCAGCGCAGCACATTTGCAAACAAATATATCAACGTAATTATATGCAAATTATTTTTTATTTTGTATTATAAAACAGCCATTATAAAATTAACAGTTTAATAATTTTCAGTTCAATAATAATAATAATAATAATATAAAAAATAATATTTAATAATATATTTGAATGAATTTTATAATAATAATAATAATACATATTAATGAAAAATTATAGTAAAAATCTACCAATGAATTTCCTCTTCCACAATAGTGAAACAGAATTCCCTCCATTCTGCATTACTTCATGTCTCTAGATGTTGAAAGTCTGTTCACTAATGTTCCAGTTAAAGAAACTTATATACTTAAAGAATTTTATGAACAACAGAGATAAACCACTACCAATATTGAAAAAAACTATTTTAAAAAAAGCTCTTAACTATCTGTACTACAGAAACCCTTTTATTTTAATAATGAAACATTTCATACAAAAAGATACCGTATCTATTGGATCAATATCGGACCTAACATTCACCAATTACGTCTCTATGAAAACCAAATATGAATGAAAATAACAAATTAATTGAAGACATATTTAAGATTACGTCGGATACACTTTGTCATATTTGAAAATTCAAAATCACTTAAAAATTCATAGAAGCTTAAACATGTCCGTTGCCTAAATTCGCTTATGAAGCGTGTTAATTGATAAAAAACTTGAATTCGTAAGATATCTTACTTTGTTTTAAAAATGGTTGAGTTGAAAGAGAAGTAAATGATAAAACTACAGATAAAGAGGTTTTATACAAAAATTGATCTCCAATATACCTCGAAAGATACAAACTATTAAAAACCTAATCCATAGAGTTTATAAAAAATTCAACGTGGGAACTCTTTAACAAAGAAAGTATAAGAATACAAAAAACCTAATTAAACAATTGGCTACCCTCAAATTAAAGAGAAAAAAAGGTTATTAAAGAACTTAAACAACTTTTAAGCCCAAATAAAATTCACGGACATGGAAAGCAAGATAACTTTTATTTTAAATAAAATTGACAAACTTTTCTAGAGCACGAGCGGAAAAATTAAAAATAACTGTAAAGGAACACTGTTAAGTTCAGAGAAAAAAGTGTAAATTTAGAAGCTACTACAAACCGGACGAGTGTCCTTATACTTTTAGAACACCACGGTGGTCATTGCTTTGGAGGATTACAGGAAAGCTTATGTTGAGTTATTCAATTTAATTGCAAAAGAAGATAGGAATGGAATTCCTCTTATGTGGGAGACACAACCAAATACTTTAGGAACCAGGAATTACTCAATTGACCAGGCATATATACCAGGTAAAATATGGAGCACTACACGACGTTCCACAAATCTCCTCAAACTGTTGAAAATTGCTAGTTGTTTTAAAATTTATTTCAACGTTGGTAATTTCAAGTAACTTCGTATAGTAGAATCTCTTTTTATTAAAAAAACTTAAGCCAGACATACAATGTGAAATTTAATGAAATGAATGAGTGCGATTGAATGTTTTTTTAATATTGAGCTGTTTTGCAGGGTACCACCTAGATATCCATCGATAATAGCTGTATTGCAAATAATGTAAGCTTTTCTGATTTTTCATTCAAAATTATTTTTTTTAAACTTCACAATTAATGTAAATAATTAAATGTTTATATTTAGAAATTTATTTTGTAAGCTGCAATATAAATAATAGTTAGCTTAATCGTGATCATGCTGAAGATATACAGGCGAAATATTGCATATAATTAATTAAAAGTTTTAACTTCTTTATATTCTCGAATAACAGAACTAAATTTTTCTTCTTTTAAAATAAAGAATATTTAGAAGATAGAAAGAAAAATTGTTAAAAAGTACGTTAAAATTGACGCGCTGATCTAAATTTTTTATAATAATAATAATAATAATAATAATAATAATAATAATTTCTATAAATTTTCGACTCGACTCGACTCCCTACACCTAGGAATTTTCGACTCCGGACTCCTCTTGCACAGAATTTCGACTCCGACCCTTGAAAATTGCACGACTCCACGACTCCGACTCCGGACTCCGCCAGCCCTGTGTCTTACTATGTATTGTAGTTTTTAAGATATGGATTGTGGCTCTTCTAGAGTTGGCTTAAGTTTATATATATTAATATATAAATATATATATATATATATTATATATATATATATATTTATATATTATATATATATATATTATATATATATTATATTATATATATATAATATATATATCAGGATCATATGTAGTATTTGACAGTAGCCAGATTTGCAAGATTCCAAAAATACTGAAAGATAAAATAGCTAGGAAAAATTCAATCAAAAGAATCCTTATTACAAGTTGAAAAAAATATCTTTCTTCTTTCTATATATTTAGAACAAATTATATAAAAGCTATCCTTATGAAAAATATATTGAGTTTCCAACTCTATTTTTTAATTTTATGCTGATATATATATATATATATATATATATATATATATATATATAATATATATATATATATATATATATATATAATATATATATTTATATATATAATAATATATATAAAAATTAATGGTTTAAGGCTCTAAAAGAGCAACAATCCATATCTCAAAAAAACTACAACAGCTACGGAAAAGGATACATTGCTGGAATGCTGAATCCAATTATACTAAAAAATATGTAATAAAAAAAAAAAAAAAAAAAAAAAAAAAAAAAAAAAAAAAAAAAAAAATCTCAAAAATACAATAAGCTACAGCGAAAAAGCGAATACTTATGAGTTAATAGTCCAATCCTTTAACATTAGAAAAATGTAAATAAACAATAAAAAATAAAAAAAATTATCTGTTATAATATATAGTAATTAATAGTGATTAGAGAGGCCTATTTAGCAGATCCTTTTATTTTTGGTTACTCGTAAAATAAATAGACTTTCTATTAAATTGCTTTTTTTAATAAAGAATACCGCAGGGTATTACGCACGATGGCAAGGAGTCGGGTCTCTCGGCTCCCGGGGAACTACGGGGTAGGACTAATTCCCCCCCCTTCCGGGAGGCGTCTTCGGAACCCACGCTCTATTGGTATTTGGGTCGCGGGTTCCTCCGCCCCCTCCCTAGGGGTTGGAAAACGTCCCCCCTGTGTTCCCCGTCGGGTCGAGCCCCCTTGCCCTGTAATACCTTTACAAATAATATATTAATATACTATGTCCCAGCACCCCCCCAAAAAAAAATAGCCAATTTTTGTTTTAAATTTTTTTTTTTTTTTTTTTTTTTTTTAATTTTCCTAACCAAAATTTTTCCCTTGATTCTAAAGACGGTCTGCTCTTCTCTCTAGCTTTTGCCTACTTAACGATATTTTTTTTTTTTTTTTTTTTTTTTTTTTTTTACAGTTTCCTCAGTAAAAATTTTGTTTTGAGTATTGTTGTGGCTCTTCTAGAGGCCTGGCCATATTAATACATAATAATATATAAATAATAATAATAATAATAATAATAATAATAATAATTAATAATCTAAGACATTTACGATAATTATTACATAATTAATATTTATTAAAACTAAAAAGAATAATTACCTCTCTAAAGTCCAAGCAAGTGAATTATAACGAAATTGTTGTGACATCTGTAACATATTTTGTGACTAGGAATAATCGTTTAATATATACAACTATAACTTATTGGCATCCATTGTCATTTTTAATTATTTCTATTAACGAAAACAAATTATATTTCATAAAAAATTTTTAACTATTAACGACGTAGTTTTTCTTCTAAAATAAAATAAAGAAACAAAAAAGAATAGTTTTGAAAACTTTTTGAACACCACAGTTTAGATACTTTTTTTATTTATTTATTCATTTCATTTCTTTATTTTATATAACTTTTATTTCAATCTGGCAACTGTCAAAAAATATAGTAGAACCTATATATATATATAGTGATATATAATATTATATATATATTATATATATAATAATATATATATATTATATATTATATATATATATATATAATATATATATATAAAGCAGCACCCCTTGCACAAGAACCACGAGCCGCCACTGAAAGCAAATAAGGGAGAATTGACCTTTTCAACTAACAAATAGTTTGACTCTTGTTTTTATGGTAAACTTTTACATAATTTTAAATTAAAAGCAAATCAAAACCATATTTAGCAAGTTCAAAGCTTGTTACAAACAAAGCCAGATTACATCAGATATAAACAAAAGTATTCAACATATAATTAACGGGAGAGAGAGGAATTAAATTACTCAAATATTGAGTAGTCACAAGGGCAAGTGTCTTGTAAATCAAAACGATTAAATTTATAATTAAAAATTTTAAAGTTAAAAATTTTAGCTTTGGAACAATGTTTTGTGATATAATAAGCATTGTTGTAAAACCAGAGACAAAAAAAAAAAGGTTAATAGGAGTTATCTAGCCATGTGTTGTGCAAAAAACCAGCTTCAATCCAGAATTCAATTAGATTCAGCAATCTTTTTTTTTTTAACAATTAAAAAAAAAATTTATGTAAAGCCAAATCTTTTTTTTTAAAGCCCATAGGCCAACTTTTTATAAAGTATAAAACATATGCAAAAGGTCAATGTAAACGATTCAAATGTAAACCTCATATGCAAGGCCAAATTAAAGTATTAAGTAATTACCAAGCAAGAGTTCAAGCCATATGTTGTACAATATAAGCAAAAGTATATCAGAAAATTTAGTTAATAACCAAAGAAAATTCAGAATTAATTTATTCAAAATAATTGAACAGTCCATAAGGACACGCATGTAATCAAATAATTGAGAATGTAAAATTTAAAGTAAGACTTAGATTGAACAAGATTGCTTAAGATACAGCCATAATAAGCACCTATGTAAATCAGAGACAAAAAAAAGGGTAATAGGAGTATAATCTAGCACTGTTGTGCAACCAGTTCAAACCAGAATTAAATGGGAAATTCAAAGCAAAAAAATTTTTTTTATTAACTATCAAAAAAGACCACATGGGTCAAAAGTATTTTTTTCCAAAGGAAGCCGATGGCCAAATGCAAAAAAAAAAAAAAAAAAAAAAATTAATGTCAAAAAAGTTTTTTTTTTAATTCCCATAGGCTAAATAATACAAAGGGACTACACATATGCAAAAGGTTAATGTAGACGTTTAAAAGCCAATGGCCAATTATTGTCAATGTTTAAAAAACACATGTAAAGTACGTAAGTAAAATTTATAAAGGAGTTTTTATTCCAAAAATATGCCAAATAAGTATAAAAGGTTGTGTAAAATAGGTCAAAGTGTTAAAAACACATGTAATGTAAATTACATAGACTATGTAGTAGCCATTTCAAAATACCACCAGTAGGTCTAATCAAATATTCATAAATAAAACAATTTTTTTTTTTTTAACAAGCTGATGTCTAAATATAAATATGTAATGTCAAATAACTGTTAAATGGCCCATATGACAGCTGATATAAAGGGGAAAAACATGCAAATGGTCAATTATTGTAAATATTTAAAAGCCAAATAATGAAGGACCAAACATATATATATAAATAAGGTCATGCAAAGATGTTTAAAACGCCCATAAGGGCCAATTAAAAGAAGGACCCAACATATATATAAGGTCATGTAAATGTTTAAAAGCCAAATAATGAAGGACCAAACATATATATATATTATATAAGGTCATGTAAATGTTTAAAAGCCAAAGGCCAAATAAAGGAAGGACCAAACATATATATGTAAGGTCATGTAAATGTTTAAAAGCCAAAGGCCAATTATTGAAAGGACCAAACATATATATGTAAGGTCATGTAAATGTTTAAAGCCAAAGGCCAAAAAATATAGATATGAATGTTTAAAGGAAGACCACTACCCAAAGATAGAAGTCCTAAAACAAATCTTTAAGCGGAAACTGTCTGACGACAGTAGTCCAATAATATTAAAAGCAACAGAAAATCATGGCATTAGCTATAGCACATTAATTCTATGCCAATTAATTTAAGAACTTTAAATAAGCTTTAACAATGATTAATTTAAATGTTTAAAATATTTAAAAATATGCTTCATGCACAACCCCAATATATTAGGTAATAGTAGGGCAGAAGTGTCCCACTACCGATTCTTAGAAAATCGCAGCACAAATTTATTTTTAGGCCTAAATTCAAAGTGTAATTCTAACAACAAATATTAGTAAAACTTTAAATTGAATGTCTTCAAAATAAGATAACAAGCCAGGTAAAACTTAAGTAGGCCTATCGTATACGTCAGCTCAGCAGAAAAGTTGCCAAATCTTGAATGGGCTCGTTTAATCATAAAGAACTTTAATATATAAAAGGAATTATTATAAGCGTGCATACACCCATAAGACGGCTTGGGACAATCCCAAAATACATGCAAGCCTCGGAGAAAATCCTTATTACAGGATGCGGCTACTTTTTTTCCAACCTATGCAATTTTGGCGTACAAGACTTTATTCCCATTTACTTTAAGGTTCAAACCCCATGAGAGATGCATTAATGCCCTAGCACTTACTAAGAAGAGTAGAACTATACCTAGCAGGTCAATAATAGCCTATTAGGCAAACAAACACTGTGAGCTTCAATTTTAAGCAAAGCGAAATTTAGTAGAAATAAGAAGCCTAATCAGATTCTCATCATACACCTCAAGTTTCAGCTTTAATGAAAATAATTTAATCTAACAATGCACAGGATTTATGTATGGAGCATCTAATTTAGCCAAATAATCACACAAAAAAATCTAACTTGTTTGGGAGGCACTTTCAGCACTTGAAAACTTAGGCTAGAAGGTTTTTTTTGCAAAATTAATTTCAATTGAGGGAACAGACTCTTCTCTTGCACTATAGATTTTATTATATAAGGCCAAAGTGATAAGGCTAAATTATTATAAATTATGTAAATCATTCTTTGATATCAAGCATTTAATCTAGAGCGGGATTACTATCACTTATAATCGCCTAGTTTAAATTATGCTACAAAGTACAATCAATTTCTGTCAATTTAATCTAACTATTTAAAGAAATTTCTCCTCTGATATTTTATATTTTATAAGTGAGTAAGTAAAAGTCTAAAACTAATTTCATTTGCAAATTCGATAATTTTAAAACAATGTTATTATAATTTTAAGCAAATAACTACGTTACAAAACTTCAAATTTAGGCTACATACTCCAAGTATAAATGCAACTTCAATAAACTATAAGGTGAGCAATAAATAATTTCAAAAGCATAGGGCTAAAGGAAATAATTAAAATAGACGTCCTCTATAATTACTTTGAAAGTTATAAGAAATTAATTCTTAGCAGAATATTTCTAAATTGCAATTAGAACAGTTAGTGAACTGCTCATTCCTAAACTGTGAAATTCTATCTTAATTATATAAAATATGTTAAAGAATCAAATAATTACTCACCTAATGTTTATAATATAAATTTAAAAGTCGCGGATTTCAAAGTAATTATACTTGAGGTAGGGTTGGCCTTTGAATTATAAAATGATAGTAAATATAAATACGTAGTTAAAATAATTCTTAGCTTATGGCCTAAACAATCTTCCGGACAAAGAGTATGTCCCAAACTAAAATCAGGTTTAGTGAGATAGAGTTAGAAGAGTATAAGGTTAAAATAGAATAAAGAGAGTACACCTGACCTAATTTACGTTGGGCACTGTTTCCTCTTTTAATAAAAAGGAGATAGTTCGGGACCTAAGACTAAAAATATTATTTAAGTTTAAAGGTAAAAGAATACTTTACTGTTATAGACTATTCATAATTTCTTTTGAACATTGAGCCAACTTTATAAAATAATTCACTGTTATAGCTCACGGCTACATTTTTAAAGCCTTGCTCTATCAGCAATCTGCCCTAAGCGACTCTCGCTTCAATTTTTTAAAATCCACGCCTTTGGGAGTTGCCTAGCTAAAAATATATCGCTAAAGCAAAAAAAAGTCTCCAGGAGCATATACTTTAAACCCCACAGTTCAATTTAAAATAGTTCATAGCATAATTTTAAAGTCTCAAAAGTGTATTTGTGATACAGAATATACTATATATAATAATATATTTTATATATATATATATATATAATATATATATATATATATTATATATATATATATTATATATTATATAGTATATAATTATATATATATACAATGTCCAAGGTTTAAACCAAGTTTGTTATTGTGCAAATTTTAATACTTTATATACCTGTGTATGTTTTCTACGAAAATCGCCCAGATGGCCCCGCAAATCCTAAGGTGCATTGCCGCCCCAGGGCCCCGCAAGTCTTAGAGCCGCCACCGGAGCCCAAGGAGAAGGTAATAGTAGCGAAGAAGGGTATCAGCCAAAAGTGTTAGAACTTAGGAATCTAAATATATTTTGGGCAACAATTATGGGAATAACAGTCGCATAAACTATTAATTTGACTATATCTAACCAGAGGGCGGGCCTGTGTGTACTACAGGCCCAAGAGAGGTAATAGTAGCGCAGGAAAGGGTATCAGCCCAAAGGGTGTTAGACATTTACAGACCTTATTCCTCTCTCTCTACGGCATAGAAGTTACAACACCATAGGCAATTTTTAATATATATACTATATATATATATATATATATATATAATATATATATTATTATATAGATATATATGATATATTATATATATATATATATATATATATATATATATTATATATATATAATAATCATATTGGTGTAAGTGGATAGATCATTTGTACGGCTACTCATGCATAAGTTCCAGGTATTCGGTAGGAATTCTCTGCAGTATAATGAATCATATGTAGAATGAGTTAAAAATAGGATTATCCTGTTCTAATCTTTGTATTTTTATTTTGTTTTTTTAGGACAAGGTCTAACCCTCTTTTGTAAAATAGGATTAAGGAAATAAAGAAGGAAAACTCACAGGCAATTCTCCCACACTTCATCCTTATCTAGAGGCCGTTTTAACTACTAATCTCCAAGACCAGCTTACTGGTATATCCCAGAAGGCGTTGAAGATTGGCTTCCACGGACGAGAGCCAGAACACCCGCCACAAGACCAAGAAAATCCTCCAGATCCATTTTGTCGCAGACATACATACTAAAAAAGAAAACATTTATTTTTTGTTTTTTTTAACGGGTAGTTGTGTTTGCGTTCTCTCTCTTCTTAATAGCCTCCACAAGTCGCAGCGGCAGCAGCCACCAGCCTCTTCCTGCATCAAATCACTCAAGCCCTTCGTAACAGCCTCAAAGAAGTCGCGCGGCAGCAAGCACCAGCTGTTCCGCACCAATCCTCAGCAGCTGGACCCTACCTTGGCAAAGTTTTTGTTATTCCATTTACAGACCACGTAACCATGTATCTTACTATTGTTATTCATTATTATTATTCTTATTATTATTATTATCGCCCCCTGTCGTGGGATTCCTAACACGGTATAGCCACACTCTTGTGCGATGAGGAAACCCTCGTACACCCACTCAAATAAAAAATTAAACAAAATTTTAAATTTTTTTTTTTTTTAAAGTATTTTGGCAATTTCATATCGCAACAGCCTCATTTTAATCCTTGGTCTAGCTCCTAAGGTTGTAATTTCTTTGATTTTTCCACCCTTGGTCCGTTATTAGTGCCTCCGCTCGCTCCACATCTTATTTCCCTTCTTTTCTTTCCTTCGTTCTGCCAACTTCTACGTCTTTCGTCATGTCTACTTCCTCGCGAGCATTCCGTTTGCAACTCTTCTTCGTAAACAATCCCGAGCTTTGGTTTGACCTGGCCGAGTCAGCGCTCCTGACCATCGAAGACGAGAAGGAGAGATATTCGAGAGTTGTGAATGCTCTACCAGAATCTTGCCTCCTCAAAATCAGGGATGGCCTGGCAACAACTAGAAACTCTACAACCCCTTACAACACGCTCAAAGACCTTATTATCGACCGCTTGGCTCCCACCAGAGAGGAACAATTGGAAACTCTGCTTGGAGGCATCTCACTGGGCGACCAGAAACCCTCGGAATTGATGGTAGGGATGCTGGGTTTGTTGGGCGGCACTCCATCTAAACGGGAAGAGAAAATAATTCGCACCCTCTTCCTCCAGAAGATGCCTGCCCGACATCACAGCGTACTGCAATCAATAAACCAGACGTTGTCCCTCACTGAGTTTGCCGCTACAGCAGACAGAATTTTGCGCCCTCCGATGGAGCCTTTGGTCCCCACCGCCTACGCCGTTTCTCCTACCTCTTCAACTCTCGCACCTCCTCAACCATCTACAACTCATGTCCCCAGTACTTCTACCAAACGCGCATCCGCTACTCTTCCTCCACCCTCTTGTTCCTTCAACCGTTCTGCTCCTATTCAGTCAACCTTCCTTATTCTCCCCACCCCCACCTATATTCTCACGCCTTTCGCAGTACACTCCTCTTCAAGCAGCTCATGGATACCCGGGTTTCGTTCTCGAAACTGGCATGGGCCGAGATAAAAACTGCCCTTCTCTCCCTTACTGCGGCAATTAATAATAACACTTTTCGCTCTCGTGATCCCACTCCTTCCAACTTTCGTCCTTCTCGCGGTCCTCGTTTACCTTCTGCTTCTTCCTCACGCCAGCGCCAGTATCTCATGGGTACTGTTATTATCACCATACTTTCGGCATGGATGCCAAGAAATGCGATTTCCTGCCCTCTCTATCAAGGAAACTCGACAGCCATCCCGCCGTAGAGCGACGGGAATGCTGAGCTCTTTTTCTTCTTCTCCTACTACTGCACAGGATGTTCGTTATGATCTTACGATCATCCTTAAATTTGCCTTCTTGAATCGATTTCCGGCTCGAGCCTCTTCATTTTACCCCAACAAACCTTCTAGGACTCCTTCATGTCCCCTTCACATGGTCGTCACTTTTCGCTGCTAATGGACTCTTCCATCAGCTGGTATACTGGAGAGCGATTGTGTACGTCTGGATCGGTCTCTCGCGCCAGTTCTCCATGGGTTGTTTCTGTGGCTGCAAGTTGCACAGCTATCCTCGGCGCTGGATTTTTTGTCTCATTTTCAAATCTGTATGTAGATCTTGCGTAATAGACGTCTAGTGTATGCGTGATTATCTCTTTACTCCACGGTTCCCTCGTTTCTTCTGAGCTAAAGCGGCATTCCGCTATGCTCCGCATTGCTTCGGTAGTGTCTTCCCTTTCCTTACTATCCTGCAGAGACTTTTCTTCTATTATCCATCCTTGCTCTTCAGATACACCTCTTAAGCATTCTGTTGAGCATCATATAGAGACCACCGGCCCACCCACCTTCGCTAGAGCTCGTCGCCTCCCTCCTGATAAGCTCAAGGCCGCCAAGGCTGAGTTCGATCACATGTTACAACTTGGCATTGTGCGCCCTTCCAAGAGTTGTTGGTCTTTTCCGCTACACCATGGTCCTAAGGCACCACATGGTGATTGGATACCCTGTGTGATTTTGGGGCTTTGAATCTGCCTACACGCCGGATAGTACCCCTGAGACATATACTAAGTTTCACTCCCACCCTGGTGTGTGTGCAACACCATTTTCTTTCTTTGGACTTAGATTACGAGCCTACCACCAGATTACCTGTAGCACGGAGGATGTTCCCAAGACAGCATGTTGATTCATCGTATCGGCCTGCTGAGATACACGAGAATGGCCATTCGGGCGAAAAAATGCAGCCCAATCTTCAGAGATGCATTGATATCTATCCTCCGTGGTCTCCTTTGCTTGGGCATATTTAGATGATTCTTTTAGTACGCCTTCCTCCTTCCTGAAGAACATATGGATCACCTACGTGCCGTTTTTGGTAGGTTGGATGATGCGGAAGTTCGTCTTCAATCCTTACCAAAGTGCGTAATTCGGCGTCGTTCTCTTACTTTCCATGGTCAGCACATTTGGCTGAGGTATTGCCCTCTTGTCTAGCCGTGTCGCGGCTATCCGCACCTTTCCTCTTCCTGAAACAAATCAAAAGCAGCTTCGTCAATATCTGGAATGTCAACTTTACATAAGTTTCTAAACTCAGGGCAGCCCTCCTAGGCCCGCTTACAGCACTCATTCGTCCTAAACAACGAGGCAGCACCACTAAAGTCAACTGGTCTCCGGCAGCAGAGTCTGCTTTTGAGGCTTCCAAAGAGAGCCTCGCTTCCACCGTTCTTCTAGTCCACCCCCGCACGATTCTGACCGGCGAGAGTGAAGTGGTACGCATCAGATTTCGCTGTCGGTGCGTGCTTCAGCATTTCCAAAAAGGTGAACGATGCCCACTTGCGCTTCTTTACGCGCAAGCTCCACCCTCTGAAACAATGGTTAGTGTCTTCAGGTCGGGAGTTGCTTGCCATGTATCTTGCTGTTCGCGCCATTTTAGGTACTTTTTGGAAGGTCGGGAGTTCCATATCCTGACCGACCAAAGCAATAACCTTTGCTATGGCTTCACGCCACGAAAGACATCCCCCGTGAAACTTCGTTCATCTCGAATTTGTTGTCCCACGACATCCGTCACATTCAGAGTGGATATTTACCTGATGCCTTTCTCGGCGTATGAAATTACGCTTTCTCATTCTGACATGATTACGCGGCCAATCTCTCTC
>JABUQX010091692.1:17500-29380 GCA_015478945.1 Trachelipus rathkii | reverse complement strand
ACACACACACACACACACACACACACTGATATTTTGATGCCTCTCAACTTTGATGCTCAACTTTGATTTTTCAACTTTGATGGCTCAACTTCTATGGCTCAACTTGATTCCTCAACTTTATGGCTCAATTTTGATGGTGTCATCTTTGTGACAGCATTATTGATGGTTCAGTAAATTTTGATGGTTCGTACATTTTGATGGTGTCCAATCACCGTAAGAAGTAATTTAGTGCTCTATATACCCCGCGAGTATTCTATGAGTGCTGCGGAGCGCCAGGTGAGTGCCAATGATGCCGCCAAGTGCCAATGAGCGCCACATAGTGCCACGTGAGCAAGCCGCAGTTAGTGCAAACTGAGGCCACCTCTTCAAGCCTCTTTTAGCCTCCCTGAAGGCCCAGAACAAACCCATCTGGTGTCTACCCCTAGGTTATAGGTAACCCGACTACAGCTTCTTCGTCTTCGAAAGCCGAAGCTGGCGTCTTTTCAGTTTCTCCTCTGCTAACAGAGCCTGATATTAGAATATAAGAGCATATATATATATATATATATAGGTATATATATATATATATATATATAAGATATATATAAAGATATGAAGTATATATATATATTAATATATAAGTATATATCTAAAGAGCGTACATTTAGCAGTGAACGCAAAACGTTTCTGAGTCCGCGTCCGCAGGTCCCGCCGCGAAACCGTTGCAGCGAAAGTAAGCTCCGCAGGCGCAATATTTCGCAGCCACGCCGCCGCGTGCGCCGGTAAGCGCAATATTTCCGCGTAATCGCCGCGTGCGCCCGCAGGCGTAATATTACCGCGCGAACGAAAATATGATATCATCAAACTATTCAAAGAATTTCTTTCAAATATACTATGAGTCATTCATTTTTACTATATACTTAAATTTTATTAAAATGATATACTTTACAGACCTTAAACAGTAAAACAGTAAATCAAGAGGTGTTAACAGCAACAGTAGAGGACAGTGTAGGTTTTTGTTTTTACTGCTTTTGGTTTTTAACTCATATGTTTTACTGTTTTTACTCATATCTTTAATCATATATTTTTAATATTATGTTTCATGTATTGTTACAGACCTTAAAACAGTAAACAGTAAATCAATAACGCTGTTACTCCTAGTAACAAAAGGGATTGTGCTTTCTTGTTTTACTGTTTTTACTCGTTTAATTTGCGGTAGCCACTGTTTACTGTTTTGAATTCCTTATAGTATTGGTTAAATAATATGTCATGGATTACATACTTAAAATGTGCAAAAAACAGTAAATCAATAATCGCTGTTGCCTAGTAAGTGGGATTAGTAGTGCTTTTGCTCTTTATCCGTTTGGTCGTTTTTAACTCATATGCTTTAATTGCTTTACCGTTTAATCTTTAAGTGTTTTTATATTGTTTCTTTATATTTTTATTTTGTTTTAATAATTTTTATTTATTGAGTTATTATATTTATTTTATTTTTATTTTTGTTTTAATACTTTATTTATAAAGTATTAAAAATTGTATGCAAGAAAAACACACGCAGTGTGTCTATTATAAATAAAATTAAAATTAATTTTAGTAAAAACATTTTTATATACACAGTTTTAAGGGTAGTAAAATCGTGTTTTCATTTTAAAGCATTTATTGCATAATGAAACTACAAAATCATTGACATACAAATTTAGGCATCAAATATATTTACAAGTTTATTAAAACATATATTGGCTTTAAAAAGCGTATAATGAAATAAATACACTCCAGATAAATTAGAATATAAGGGTTGAATGGGGTAAGACAGTTTTTACATAACTTGATTAGAAAAGTATTTTAAAAAAATAAGATGATATAATGATTATTCAATATAAATTTTTAAGTTCAAAGAACTGTAATTATGTAATATCGTTTTTGCTCTATAAACGGAAATCCAATGTTCTGTTGAGGTGATGTGACGAGCGATGTATTGAATACGAAGCAGGTATCCTCTCTAACTTTACAGAGTTTATCAATAGCGAACACTCCTAAAAAGCGATGCTCATTTTTAAACACCGATTTTACTTCCTTCATTCATCTCCTTTAATAATTCAAAAGCACGTTGAGTACTCTGTCAATTTCTGGCCACATAGACCACAGTGATGGGTGATTGCAGACTTGATCCAAAAAGAGAATTTAGTCCTATCGTAATTTTCAAATGTTAAACAGATAGGCGTTACGTTAAAAGTGTCTGCAAGATCATAGGCGCATAAATTACTATTCTTGCGTACTCTTCAAGATTTAAACCTGTCCCACTATTATTACATGATACAGTATTGGCTATAAGTCCCAAAGAGATAGGTCTCCTGCTGTATAATATTTCATAATCACGTCCGTAGGGCTGTCCACTCACATGTAAACTGATACCCCAAGTCCGAAAGGTGTGAATTTATAGATGACTTTTTATAATTCCTGAGTAGGCTTCATGTCTGCCAACCTGGCTATTGCTCTCTTGTGGTAAATCTTGCTCTGCATTAAGTTAGGGAGAAAGATACCTGATAATCCTTGAGTGAAATTAAATATTCTGTTGTCTCAACTCTCTTAATAGGATACTCTTGTTGTAGGGTCTAAAGCGACTCTTCAATAATTTTAAATTACGCTGTGGTGAGTATCATTTTCTACATAGAGATAGGGCTCTAACAAGAAAACAGGGTTCTGGACATACAGCAGCCGTAGCAGTAGGGCTGATTTCTTTTATTTTAAGTGAGTTAAAATTTTTATCATGATCGTTTTAAAAGATCTTTAGTATATCTATGAGATGGTAGGAATGAGTTTCAGGGTAAGAAATGCCTGCCATTTAACGTATCTCCTGTAAAATCTTCATAAGTATATTTAAGTGTGATCTAGCTAATTTTATCTATATGTGCAGCCTCTTACCTTTGAAACTATAACTGCATGATTGAGATGAGATTGAGCTTTAGTGTCGTCTGAATAGTTTCTTAACAAATGCTCTATAGCTTCTATAAGGATAATTAGCCGCCGACGCCCCGTAGCGGTTCCGTTGTTATGGACTTTCAACTGAGCGGAAGAAACATGTAAGGTAAGAACGATTCTCCGGTATATTGGTAATATCGCCTGAAGTGGAAGATCTGTACCATCAGGTTTGTCAATTGCTTCTTTACATGATAAAACATATTTTTGATAATCAGGTACTGATCAGCGCTCTATACATTGTCCTGTATAACATTCGTATTAAAAATTGAATGCATAGAATTAACAATGATAAAGTTGACGTAAGTTAAGCTAATCTGTAGTCTGGGCGGGAGAAGAGATCCGCCAATCACCTACAATGTAATTCCAGGGCTAGAAGGATGAAATGAAATGCATCTTGTGCAAAGTAGAGTTCTGGGGTGTATAATGCAACATTGATGAAAAACATACTATATATACAGGCCACATCTGTATGTGTTAATAGTTAAAAATAAATAAATACACTTTTGTAATCAAATTTCATTTGAAATGTTTCTCGTTTAGTCTTTTCTTTATGATAATCTTCTTGGTCCCTCGACCTTAACGACATTTTACGTGTCTTATTTTATGCTTAATATTTATCCAACATCTCATCTGGAAAAACATTCTGCGGTAATATTGTCTTTTTAATGAGTGTGCATGAGGGTTATCTCCTCTGCCAAAGATATCTTGAATAAAAAGGCAAGCCTGTTCTTGCGCCTCTTTTTACCTATGGACATATATTCCCCCACCTCTCCCGAGTAGAGCTCCTTGCACTTCTCCATAACTAAAACTGTACCCAGGCCATATCTCCCTGGATTTAATCCTGAATACTTCTTTCTGTCCATTATATAATATGTCTTGAAGTCATCTTACAAAGAGAAGTACATGCAAACAGATTAGTTTAAAAATATAACTATTTTACTTTTTTAATATATATCTCTTCCGTAAAGTGCTACATTTCAAACATCCGAAATTTCTCTGGTATTATGAACTCACAACAATGCAATCGTATGTAAACGGAAGGGATTTTTCTGGCATCTTTATATGCAGTCGTACATGAGTCAAAAATTTGATCTATTCAGAGGAAGATAATAAACATTGGGGAATGTTATAACTTTACTTTCTTTGGGAAAATATACTACTTTTAATAAGGAGCTTTAGTATTACCTATATATTGATGATCAATTATATTTGTATATATGATAAAAGTCATACTCCAGTGGTTGGAGTGATCGCTGGATGGGGTACATGTAAGGTCGCAAATTTCCTGATCTGTTTATCTCTTGCTTCATGCCGAGTCATGGGGGTTGGCTCTCCAATGAGGTATAACCACTGGTATGGTAGATATCATGAAGTATATCCAGCTCCGCATCACGTTTACGAATATGTGTTTACGTTGCCATGGTGATCGTCTCAGAGAAAAACATATCACGGTCTCTGCAGGTTTACACCCCATTTGAATTATCACTTTATCTTCATAGGTACGTATTTCAGTTTTGTATACCAGGTCCTTACACATAATACTCATATCAAAAAAATCCAGTTTTGTAAACTACTATTTAAAATAGTAATTCATTTTAAATATGCCTGCCTCTGAACAAACTTCCTTCTCAAAGAAGAGCCTTTGTAAACACTGTGGTCCCATGCAGATCACGAGTAATTTCACTAATATAGTTTCAACATATCAAGGAGCCTTCTGTACATCAAATATCCGAAGATTGTAGTGGGGCCTTCTATGGCGTCTGTAGCATTACTATATTTCAGCTAACCTACTTCGTATGCCCTCTCTTTCAAATTGTATTCATTTTCTGCTAAGAAGTTGTAAAATGTAAACCTAGATTATTATCAGGATGTAAATCCAAAGAGGATGAAGACGGAAGAGTTAAATAGAAGTGATCTACACTCTCCATGATGATTATAGTGACAACTGATTAATAATTCTTAATTTCACTTGCTTTTATATAGGTGTTAAATTCGGTCTGATATCCCACCCATTTCACAAGTAGCTGCTTATTTTTTCCTTTACCTCTTCCTGTATCTATAATCGAACAGATCGACTCATATTCCTCATCAATACTCTCACTCTCTATTGCTCCATCAATCAAAAAAATCCTCCTTTTATCTTTTCTCCATTTAAATCCTCCAGATTTTCAGATGGACGATTGGATTGAATGGGTGATATTGAATAAAAATTTCCGTAGTCCATCCGGCTTCATATCCTTTTCTGAATCTTCTTTCTTCTGTTCGAGATAATCTTACACATAGTTATTCACCTTTATTCCTGAATTATCCTTTATTTTGCTTTTTTCATATAGAAGTTACCTGAGCTGGTCTCTAGTTTTTGAAGAAGCATTTCAAAAAGTTGTCTCTTTATAGTTCCATGGTAAGACCTGTCATAAGAATAAGCTGATTGTCCTAAAGTAGTATATCACTAGAGCCAGTGCATTCATTTTAGTAAATACCCATGGCAGTGTTCTTGATAAGTACGCTTTCAACTATAGTTGCTTTATATGGAAAATGGATTGTGAAAGGTTATACCAGAGCACTCCCAAAGCAACCTCTGAAACTCTCGTGGACCCTGAATTCATTCCTGGTCTGTCCAGATCGTTTTGTCTCCTTCTTCCGACATTCGATCATAAATAGTGACTGCAGGGATCTTGCCTTTATTGGTTCTGAACTTATATATCGAAGAATAAACGTCAATTGTAAAAAGTATATGTATTGAAATCCTTCATCATAAGAATCATTTAATCATTTCCCATAAACTAACTGCCATACACTAATGAGCTGGTGGAAATATATGCTTCGTAGAAATTTTTTCAGCTTTATGGTAAACACTCCTTCGCCTCATAAATATTTTTTTTTTTTTTTTAACTCTTTTTTCTCAACATTATAGGAAACCTTGAAACAACCCGTGAATCCCAAACATTTGGTCTCAGATTGAAAGTATGTTTATCAACCACCTCCCTCTCTGCTCCATAAGTTGACTCACTTGCGCATTACGTAAAGCTGCCATATATATATAGCAGCAGCAGCAGAGGAGGTTACTATATATATATATATATATATATATATATATATATATAGAGGTATATATATATATATATATATATATTATATATATGTCACAAAAATGTGACATAAAGTTAAAAGAATAATAATAGAATGGAAAAAACATTTTTTAATTTAACCTTTTAATAACTATATATTAAGTGGAATTTGTACCCTGTAAGTATCGGATTATTACAATATATACATATATTATATATATGCATATAAGTATAAAGATATATACATATACATAATTATATATAGTATATATATTATATATTATAATATATATGTATATATAAAAAGTATAGTTATTATTATATATATAGAAAGAAAGTATATATGAGTAAAATGGTTATATATACATATATATAGATGTTATATGTATGCATATATGCATATATATATATATATATATATATATATTATTATTATTATCATTGTTTATATATATATATATATATAGTAGTTAATATTGTATTAAGGTTGTTATTATACTAGATATTATTACTTCATATGTTATATATTATATGTGGATATATATATATTGTTACATATATATAAATATGCGTATATATATGTATATGTATATATATGTATACTTACATACATATATTATATATTACAATATTATACATATATATATATAGTATATATATATATTATATACATATATATATATATGTATATGAGGAGAATGTATATACATATATATGGTATATATATATATATATATATATAGTATACATATAGTATATAAGTGGAAAAGATATATATATATATATATAAAAGATATATAAAAGTTATATATAATATATATGTATATATATATATATATATAATATATATGGTAGAGGTATAAAAATATATATATATATATATATATATAAAGTATATATATATAGGTATATTATTATTGGTTGTAAAGGTATATTATATATATATGTATATATGATGTAATACACAATCATTATTTAACCCTGTGAACTAGGTTTTCTTTTTATAAGGTGCCACATAACAAGATTTAAACCCTAACCAGGTTTATTATAAGCGTTTTTCTTATTCTTCCTCTGTTTACGTTTAAAATTATCTGAAGCGTAAGAAGTGCCTGAGGGACTTCAAATCAGGTCTTGGCGTAATGGGGATATTATCTAAGTCTGCTAGGCGTCGTAGTATTTAAGATTAAAGTTCTGGAAAATTAATGGGGCCCGAACGGTTTGATCCTCGTATCTATCCTTTGCGCGTATCCTTCTTCCAGTTATGAGAGATCAGCCATCAAATCCGTATACTATTTGAACCTTAACTCATTTCATCATCAATTACGATCTGTCCGGCTTCATTCAAAGATAATTGATCTCCTTTGGTTTAGACTGAAGTAACTGTTTACACCTAATAGGTAAGCTCTCCTAGATATTTTAAATTTATCTTCATTTTCACTTCAAGTTTTGTTTCATTAGGTATATCTACATCATTATTGGTTAGCGGGATACGTAGGGATTGATGTAGATGCAAGTCTTTAAGATCTATCAATTTTTTAAGTGGCATCTTGGTATAAGATGCGTTTCTCAGATTTAATGTCTGAAATTTAATATCTTGTACACTTCCCTTCTCAAAATAGTTACTCCTGATCAACTTTAGGATCATATAAGCTATGAGGTAGATGCTGCTGAAAAGATAATGAGTCGTTCATGTAATAAGTATTCTGTTGTTGCAACTGTTGTTGTTGATGGGAAAGAGGTTGTAATGTCAATGTATTGGTGTAATATCTGCATATATTGGGGTTGTATTCGTACAGTGCGCGGTAATAAATCGGGTCATATAGAAAGCCAGCGAATCTTAGAGTGAACCAGAATTCTGTACAGCTGTTGTTATAATATTTCTTTCAGCACTATGTTATATGTGGAAGTACAGCAACCTTCTTCATCATGGGGCCAACCACTTAGTTATCAGTGACACAACGGAGAAGAGTAATGTGAATGCATATCTCCCTCTGCAGCCTGAGTTTTTCTGATTTATGTTGAGGGTAGTTTTTTTAATGACGTTTATGTAACAATGTAGTTTTTACCCTCTGAGGTCTGTTTAAAGGAACATTTCCTTTTATAAGATTTAAACAGACTTTATATACACATTGGATGAATTTCTCCTCCCTAATTAGTTTATGTTTTTCAGATGGTTTCAGCTTTTTAAATTTTTATAAGAGGTAAATACTTTTAAATTAATTACATTCAGGGTATGTATGCAAAAGTTTCATTCATAAGAATGTGGTAATGGAGTAACACACTGTATAAGCTTTTGGGGCAAGTTCAAGGCACTGTGCTGCACTAAAACTGAGGTAACCCTTTATATACTTTTTAAGAACTCTTTCCTTGAAGGGGAAACATTTGAGTTGCCAATGCATTAATTTGACTCATGTCTTCTCTCTGTCCAAACAACAGTAAAAATGGGTGTTTAAAGAAACACTTCGGATATGCTAAATGTAGATGAAAATATTCTGCAAAGTCGGAAAAACCCAGAGATATTTAGATGGTGAGAATAAACTGTGAACGTTCTGCTATTTCCAAATTCACTTTGTGCATTAAATCATCTAACTCTAGTACAATAATTTTATGACCATATATATTGTCCAATGATCTAATATCATATATGCCTTCATGAAATTGAATAACATCTTTATTTTCTTTTAAATTTTTCCCTGGATAAATATTATAGCACCAGAGCATGCTTTTTAGTAGGGGTTTGCTCAAAATTCCATTTCCTTTTAAAAGAGAAGATGGATAATAGAAAAGATTTTTAATACATCCTGTCGGCCCGGTTACAAGACATGTAGCCGGACTTCGAACGTACCCTCCATGATCCATACCGTCTATGAATATATACGAGACAATATTTCAAGCAGGGTTATAAAGCAGTAAGTCTACTAACTCCCTTAGCCGTGCCTAGTGTAGCCATAAGTATTGATTTACTGTTTCCTAATTGTTCGTCTGTAAGTATATTGGGTTTTTTTACTAAAATTGTAATGAAAATTTAATAAAAACATATCTATGCTTGAGAGCACAGAGATATTACTTCTATGCAGTTTTTCTTAATAGATTTTAATTTCTTTTTAATACTCTTTCTTATAATAACCTAGGTTTAAAACAAAAAATAAAAATAGAAATAAATATAATAATAAATAAAAGTATTAAAACAAAAATGTAAAAAAGTAAAAGAAAACATAATGTTATTAAAATATGAGTGAAAGCAGTAAAGCAGTAAAAAGATATGATAGCAGAGGTAAAGCAGTAAAAATAAAAGTCTATGTTTAATCTCTTGAAGGTTAGCAACAACGTTATTGATCATCCTCCTCTGTTTTACTGTTTTAAGGTAAGGCTGTACTGTATGACATATATTGTTACAATGAAAGGAGTTAAAAGCAGTAAAAGGTGTGAAACAGGCAGCAAAGCAGTAAAGCAAAACAAAAACCTACTAATCCCTGTTGTGCTAGTAACACCTGTTGGCTGATTTACTGTTTTACTGTTTTAAGGTTTGTGTAAAGTATATATGTTTTTAATAAATAGTATGAAGTGGTGAATGACTCATAGCATATTTGAAAAGAAATTTCCTTGAATAGATTTTATATTGATATCATATTTTTCGTTCGTAATTGTAATACAGTGCCTCTGCTATGCACGCGGCGGCGAAGGTGAAATATGTAGCCAGGCACGCGGCAGCCGGTAACGTAAAATATTTGCGCTCTGGGCTGTTATTGCGGTGCATTTTCGGGGCAGTGGGGACCCTGGCAGTGATGCAGGACCTGTAAACGTTTGCGTTCACTGCTCAAATGTGTAACCCTTAGATATATATATATATATATTCGTCATGACCATTCTTAAACACTCGTAATTTGCTTCACCCTCCTAGCAACTCAGAATATTATACCAATCGAAATCCCCTCATACCTTATAACCCAGGGGTAGACACCCATATTAAAAGCGCTATCAGCCTTCTGTGAAATGGTAAGAGTAGCACCCCAGTTGGCACTGCTATGTGGTACCCATATGCAGAATCATGGCTTTCACTGCGGTAACGGGGCGTGGTACTCACTTGCGCACCCCCCATTGGTACCATTGGCACTGGCACTCACCTGGCACCTACCTGGCACTCATAGAATACTCATAGACTGATTAATAGAAATAGCCTCCCGTGAGGTTTACAATTGACACCATCGTACTGAATCCATCGTGTCACCATCGTAATTACGGAGCAAGAATGCTGAGTCATCAAAGATGACACCATCAAAGATGAACCCACTGTAAAGAGATGAACTGGCCAAAGACACGTCATCAAAGATGAACCAAATAATATAGGTGGGTATCAAAGATGCTGCTATCAAAGATGAAGTCAACAAAAAGCTGAGGCCCTAAGACGAGTGTGTGTGTGTGTGTGTGTGTATCTGTGGGTATCTGTGTGTATCTGTGTGTGTGAGTGTGGCGGTGTTCATGGGTGAGTAAGTGTGCATCTGAACGTGTGTACTTGGTGTGTGTGTGTAGGTGTATGTCTGGTGTATGTGTGTGTGTGTAGGTAGGTGAGGGTGCCCATGTATGTAAAGGTGTGTTAGGTAAGAAGTGGGATGTATGTCTGATATGCAGGGTGAGAATGAAGCAGTGTAGGTAAAGTGCAGGTGGATGGCAGCGTGTGTATAAGTAGCCTAGCGGGTGCGTGTGTGTGTGTGTGTGTAAGTGATACATATATATATATATATATATATATATATATATATATGAGGTAGGTATATATATGCATATATATATATATATATATATATATATATATATAAATAAGTTAGACAGGTCCACAGGATATGGTACTCATGACCTCGTTAGCACAGTTACCCACAGCAGGTAGGGGCGGCAGCAGGCAGCTCTCTGACTGAGTCTGGGTTAATCCCTACCACCCCCCACTCACCTTTTTAAAGAATGGTCACCTCTTCGTATCTTGATACGGTATCAAGGACGAAATGGTTTCGGTGCCAAGACTGAAATATCATGCCAAAACATCAGCGGGCTGGTTCCTGCAAGTAAAATGGGGAGGTGGTCGTATGACGGTTACGCAATGACTAGTAACCCTTCTTCGAATATTTTATTATATATATGATTGTTTTTGTTTTTTTCAGGTGTGGCTGATGATGTGAGAAAAAAAGGGGTTAACCTTGAAATGGTAGTCGTGATACATCAAAGTTTATTTAATTAGTGGTCCTGTCCAAAGACAGGATGCAGTTTAGAATGTAGTTTAGAGTTTAGAATAAGTTTTATGTTTTTGGTGATTTTGTTATTTAATTCTGTATCTTTCCGTTTCAGTTATTAAATATTTAATTGAATAATGGTATTACTAGAAAGTAATAAAAGGTAATAAAAAAGAAGATAGAAATTGTATTTAACAGAAAGAGTAGAAAAAAGAAGTGTTGAAGATGGGGGGTGACTGAGGAACAAGAGGATCAAGATATTATAGAGAAACCAATAAACTGGCATTGGGTAGTTAGTAGTGTTTGAGTAGCGAATTGTGTAAAGAAAGAAATAATTTGTTTCTTGGAGGTACTTCGAGTTTTGGAAGTGACTCTAAACTCTGTAGATTTGCGATCAATCGGGAATTCTGAAAGGTAGTAATTGTTGTTTTATTTTAATACAAACTATTAAGTATTACTTTAAGGAACTGGGTATTGTTTTCCCTATTTATTATAAAGCCCAATTTTAGTTTGTTGCTTCATGAAAAAATGGATTGAGTCAGTAACGGAATGCCTTCATATGATTCAGTAACTTAGTATCCGTAAGTAAGTGTTAGTGTTTTTTAATAGATTAGGGCTGCTACCACATCTCT